>GL501519.1:1623958-1642871 GCA_000149185.1 Mayetiola destructor
AACCAAAATCAAAATCAAAAAAAAAAATCAATCATTTTAATAAATTAAATGTCATCGAGCATTCAACCGCATCAATAATAATAATCCACATATTAATAATAACAAATGATTGCTATTCCTCAATCGCTTTTTTGGCTTTTATTGGAATGTCGATCAGATTTGGAATGCTTTTATTTTTACGCTTTTCCATAATAATTTATTGAAATTTTTTCATTTGTTTTCCTGTCCTCAGCAAATTAAGGCTTTTATGGTAATTTATATTACATATATATTTCATTTAAATATATTATGTTTTAATTCACGATGCTATTAATATTATTTTTAAAGCCAGATTTCAATCCATATGGATTTTTTAGATCAGAAAATAAAATAATTTAGTCAAAAGATAAATAAGAAAGAACGAAAGACAAACAAACAATGTAATTAATATTTGGAAATGTGTGCTATGTGTGTTATCCTAATTGTCCATCGAATCGATGCACAATGCACAATCAAACATCAATTGAATTTTGTTTTTCTGAGCTTTCTTTTTTTATTCAATTTAAAACGAAAATGTCGATATTACTTTTTTAGGAACTTTCTACGCACAATTATACTGTGAGTAATTTATATTTGTGTTTTGTGTTCCGTTATGTACATTGTATGACATTGTTACTGATCTGCCTTGGTGCGATTCTAGAATAATGTTGATCATTCATTTAAAAACAAATTAATTTTTTTTTTTAAACACTTATTTTTCATTAGATTGTTTCCATGATAATATGTTTTCCCATTCCATCCTCAAATTACGTGTTGGCGGATGCCGAAACGTATGTTCTCTTACAACTTAAATAACTTTCCTTTCCCCCATCCCTTTTGAAATAAAAAACTATCATTTTTTGTTAACTATCAAATAGTTTAAGTGTCACCGTTGATTCACCAATCGAACAAAACAGTAAACAAATCATTGGAAAGGAAATTTTTCATTTTTGTTTTGACAAAAGGAAGAAAAAGAAGACGAAGAAGTGGAAAAATTAAGAAAATTTGGGCAATGATTCCATTTCAAATTGAAAGTGTGAGCAATTGTGTAGTGTGTTGGTCGCACAGTTTGTTAACTTTATCCTCCTAAATAGGAAATTATTTCCTCGAACAAAAATCAAATATGAAAATTATAATTAATTATTAGAATGAAGGGACACAAAAAATTGAATTTTTGCATGATCTATAGAATCGCATTAATCACATGAAAATTTTGTCGTTGTTTGTGAAATGTCACTTTTGGTTTTCGCTTCAAACAAAACAAAGAAATTCAATTGAATTTCTTTTTGTATGAAATTTTGTATCAAAATTTTGGCATCAAATTGGGCATTCGTTGTGTGCGTTTCTGTATCGAAACATTTCATTAAAATCAGTCATCAATCAAAATCGAATTTTGAACACCAACAAGGGAAAAAGAACCTTTAATATATGCAATAATATTTTATTTTAATTACCTACATAATAATTTTTCTCTTTTTTTTTTCTAATTTTCGTTGTGATTTTGTTACGAGAACTGAAATTTGTTTGTTCTCATTCATTATTGCATGTGGATCTGTAAATTCATTGGGATTTCATTAATTACATAACACACAAGGCGTTCAATTCCGTAAGATAAATCTAATAGAATGCATTTTTCTTCTTCTTTGTTTTTTTTCTCTTGTTCTTCTCCAATTCTAATTCTGATGTTCTGCCGTTTATCAATATATGCAGAGCCGTGCACCCATTTCGGCCAAACTTGTGGCAAATATGTTGTCGGTTGCTGGAGCTGATCACATTATCACAATGGATTTACACGCTTCACAAATTCAAGTAAACCATTAAATTCACTTTCACACATATAAAATTCGACCAACTCTATTTGGATTGTCTTAACGGAATGTTTGTAAATTTTTTTTTTTAGGGATTTTTCGATATACCTGTTGATAATTTGTACGCCGAACCGGCTGTATTGAAATGGATCAAGGAAAATATATCGGAATGGCGTAATTCAATTATTGTATCACCAGATGCTGGAGGTGCTAAGCGTGTCACATCAATTGCTGATCGTTTAAATGTTGAATTTGCATTGATTCACAAAGAACGAAAGAAGGCCAATGAGGTGGCATCAATGGTGCTCGTCGGTGATGTTAAAGATCGTGTTGCCATTTTAGTTGATGATATGGCCGATACATGCGGTACAATATGTCATGCAGCTGAAAAATTAATGGAGGCAGGAGCCACACGTGTTTATGCCATTTTAACGCATGGCATCTTTTCGGGGCCAGCTATTTCCCGAATAAATAATGCATGTTTTGAGGCGGTTGTTGTTACAAATACTATTCCACAAGATGGTCATATGCGTGACTGTCCTAAGATTCAGGTATGCAATATGCAATGCATTTTATCGAAGTGAATTTTACATTTGTTATTCGAGTGAGACTAATTTGTGTTTATCTTGTTATTTACCATTTACAGTGCATCGATGTATCGATGATGTTTGCTGAGGCTGTTCGACGAACACATAATGGAGAAAGTGTTTCGTATTTGTTCTCCAATGTTCCATACTAATGAAATGAGGCCAACTCTTTTTGATCGTATAATTTTTTATTTTCGCTTTTCGAAATAAATTTTTTTTTCTCTTCTTCTTCCAAATTTGAATTATTTTAACATTTATTTTTATTTTTTTTTTTGGTTCGAAACTCAGACAGCTGTCAAATATTTAGAAATAATCATGAATTGTAAAAGCAAGCAAGAGTTACATTCAATTTCGTTTTACCTCTTGATTTGCAAATTTAAAGACATGTTATGGTAAATGAAATAAATGAGCAAATTGAAAAGAAAGAAAAACCATAAACACATTTCCCACACATCCAGAAAAAACCATGGGAATTAATAGATTGTATAATTAAAGTAAATGAAACAATAAAAAGAAACTGTTGACAAAATTAAATAAGTGAAATTTTGAATGTTTTATTTAATGATGATTTGAAAGGTAGCCAAAAATTGAAAAACACCACACATTTATGTTTGTTTAAATGATATCAATATATTTGGTTTCGTATTTTGTTTGTTTATCGCTTCTTAGCCACTGAATGATTTTTTTTTTTCTTTAAATAAATAGCCATAAAATAAAATCAACAATTTTTTTTCAGTATTCATCATCTTGGTTGTAATCGCCATCGTTATCGTTGCTGTCTGTGGCCACCTGAAATATATGAATAATAGAAAATCGTTGGAATGATGTCTGGATTTAGCAAAAATGGTTTTGCAAAAGAATGACAAAATTTCTAATTACCTCTTCATAGTCTCTCTATAACAAATAAAAGAAAAGATTAAAAATACAATCGATTAATAAAATGAATGATAACATTAAGAAATCGAACACATTCAACCAGTAAAATAGTTTACCTCTAATGCAGCAAGATCTTCACGGGCTTCACTGAATTCACCCTCTTCCATACCTGTGACCGAAAAAAATAAATAAAACAAAACAAAAATGAATGCTCCATAAACCGCTTTACATTAAACTTTATTTGGAAATGGAATTTTTAGAATTAAAGCCACTCACCTTCTCCCACAAACCAGTGAACGAACGCACGTTTTCTATACATCAAATCAAATTTGGCATTCATGCGACTGAAACCATCTGCAATTGATGTTGAATTAGCTAGCATGCAAACCGCTTTTGAACATTCTGCCAAATCACCATCGGGAACAACGGACGGTCTTTGATTGTTTATACCAACTTTAAAACCGGTCGGACACCAATCAACGAAATTAATATATTTATTGGCTTTGATGAACGATATGGTGTCATTAATATCTCTGGGTACAACATCACCTCGGTATAACATGCAACATGCCATGTATTTTCCTTGTCTTGGATCACATTTCATCATGCAATTATTTGGTTCAAAGCAATTGTTTGTTATTTGTTTGATTGAATTTGTTTCATGCATCGATTTTTCTTTGGCCGATAATGGTGAATATGCCATCAATGGAAAATGAATGCGCGGAAATGGTACTAAATTTGTTTGAAATTCATTCAAATCAACATTCATTGAACCTTGAAAACGTAACGATGCCGTTGTGGATGCAACAACTTGAGCCAACAGACGATTTAAATTTTTATATGCGGGCAAACTAATTTTTAAATTTGATAAACAAATATCATATAATGCTTCGTTATCAAATAAAAATGTAACATCAGAATATTCGATGGTGCTATGCGTTGTTAATACTGCATTATATGGTTCAACAACGGCTGTTGATATTTTCGGTGCTGGATAGACCGCAAATTGTAATTGTAAAGATTTTGCGAAATCGGCATGCAAACGTTCTAACAATAATGCAGTAAAACCAGATCCGGTTCCACCACCAAATGAATTGAATACCAAAAATCCTTGTAAGCAGCTAAACTTCTCCACCTGACGACGGATTTGTGACAAAACAACATCAATTATTTCTTTACCAACCGTATAATGGCCACGAGCATAATTGTTAGCTGCATCTTGTTTGCCCCAAATCAATGTTTCGGGATGATAAAAATTTTTATGCACTCCGGTGCGCATTTCTTGAATCACCGTCGGCTCAAGATCAATAAAAATGCTGTGCGGTACATATTTTCCATTTTCGGTTGGACTAAAGAATGCACCAGTGTCTGTTAATTCGGATGCTGTACCATCTGCATCAATCGAATGCTCTAAACGATATAATTCCCAAATTGTATCACCAATTTGGACGCCAGCTTGGCCAAGGTGCAATGACATTACTTCGCGCTGTGCAAAATGACACAGAATAAAGAAAGAAAAAAAGAGTGAAAAATCATTGTGACTATTATTTTTTTCTTATTCGAATCGGTTCCGTTAGATAAAATTCGAAAATTTTTAGGAAAAAATGTAAAAAAAGAGAAGCGATGTAATTTACGATCCGCATGGAATGAATTATACCGACTCTAATATATGAAATATGAGATTTCCACTTGTGCAAAAAATAAATGAAAGAAAAAATGATTTGAACGTAGGCCACCATGTTCGTATTAAGGTGGAAAAAATTTATAGCAAAATCTTACCATTCTGATAGTTAGATTTAGTCACGTTCAAAAAATAATAATAAATCAATAAAAAAAAACAACAAGGAATTACAAACAGCTTGATATTTAAAAATTAAATGTAAAAATTGAAACAATTTTTCTTTTCTGCGTTCAAACGACAATTTTCGACAAACAGAAAAATTATTAAATGCGCAGCTGTATTACACTTTCGTCGAGCAAACGGTAGATAAATTTTTTCGGTGGTCGTCTATGTTCGCTGGTCAAACGTTAAATGTACCAAGTACATTATCCATTTTGCTGGTGCAATTACACTTCAGTGCACACATGTATTTATCTCATTTTGAACCGGATAATTACACCACATTGCCAAATTGTAAAACATTTTATGTTAATTTACCATAGATGGCCCTTTTTAATCACATCGTTCATGAATTTGTGGTTTTTGGATTTTTTTGTTCAAGCCGACAACAATTAGTGACATGCGGCAACCGAAACACCATCGACACAAATACATAGAAATAATCATAGTTATTATTTTAATTTGCATAAAAAATCTCTCTATTCAATTCCATTTTAACCTTGATATTGAAGTATCGACCGCCAAATGAGTTCATTGGTTGAATGCGCCGCACATCGACACAATGATGCATAAATAATCCGAACTTATCATTTTCAACAATATTGATTTGAAAGTAGCCAATCGGTTGATGACAAATGACAAATGCAATAAAACAATTACATAACCGTTTACCGATATCGATGCTCAGTGTGGTTGGTCTTTTTTTTTGTTTCTATTTTTCAGCAATGAACGGAGCAATTGTTGAATTCAGTAATTTGTCAATTTCCATTTAGGTTTTTATATGTAAATGATTTATGACTTATGACCAAAGCATGCTGTAGCAAAAACAATATGATGTTTATGATGACACGACCATTTAAATTTATATTTATGTTCACCTTAAACCGGCTCAAAATTGCCCGAAACGACATAAATATTAAATATGTATATATATTAGGTACCAAACTCCACACATCACACAAACAGTCATCGATTCGACGAGTTTGTTGAGCTAGGACCGTTTGTGATTCGCTTGATGGTCAAAGTCAATTCCATTTAATTTCTATTTCGAATGACGTCTCAAGTAACGAAGCATAAGATAAACAGAAAATCACATTTATGTGAAGCTGCTCATAAAATACCCATGATCTTTGTTTATTGAAATAATTTCTGTATATTTTTCAATATATGGTTTCTCCATGTTTTCGTTTTTTCGTTAAATTTTATGATATACAGTATAGTTTCTCTAGAAGGGCCACTTTGGCTGCCGGCTAATTGGTTCGCAAATGAGAAAAGATCCTTTTAGAGAGTGGTCCTTCTCTATAGACTGTATTCGTCTACATACATATCGATATTGATAGGTATTTTTTCTAAAAAAAAAAAAAATCTTGTGGATAATATCAAATATCAAAACCATTCATCATATGAAAGATTGAGAGTAAAAGTGTCCAAAGTAATTTCACCTCCTTATCTCACATATGGAAACGTTTATGAGCAAGAGCAAGAGGTGAGATTACTTTGGACACTTTTATATAATGCATCAGATTATTTTAATTTTCGATGTTTGCTCAAGTATTAAATTCTTAAAACTTTAAACTGATAAACACGTGTGATGAATTTTATATTCTGAATTGTATGTTAATGAATAGAAAAAAAATTTTATCAACATGTTTTCAAAAATCCGCTGAATTGATTTCATTTTGCCAAAAAGTTGGTTGCAATTTATGCAAATCACTTATACACATCAACATATCAAAATATAAAATATGTTTAAAGAAAAAAAACTATTACTATTGAGATATATCGATGATAACAATTTGTTTTCAAAAGAAACCGGTTCATTTAAATATTAATACTCATTATATACCAATCAAATGTTTCGTTAAAGATCAAATATATGTTCTTCATCCAGTTTTGTGTTGATTGTTGAACGTTGAACTTATAACGAACAGCTTATTCTTTATTCGTAGTTCGGCTGTTCAATCTCGTTTAAATATCGATATTTAATTTTGTGAAACATTTCAGAATTGTGACTTGGCTGTGACGATGTTGACACCGATTAGCGATATTATTTCATTTTTGGAAAAATCTTTAAATGCAAAAATTCTCGACTGTGCAACGGCTCCATTAGCAGCCAAAGGGGAACATTATGGCAGTACAATGTTGTCAGTTAAAGTTAAAGTCAAAGCAAATCATTTATTAAATGATGATGTAAGTTTTGAGTTTCAGTTATTTTATTTTGAAAATAGCTTCTTCTTTTTTTCATAAATGAATTAATTATTACAGATTAGAATAATACGACTGGCAGTCAAAATGCCTGTTACCGATCATTTTTTGACTTGTTTATTCCAACCAAGAATGTCTTGTATCAAAGAGAATGCTTTTTATATGGAAATCATTCCAGCGTTTTATCAATTACAACGTCAATGTGGTGTACCAAATGATGATTTTATTGATATGTTCATTCATTGCTATGGAGCTCGATTATCGGCTGATCCAAGTATGTCTCGTTACTAATCACTTCTTAAAAGTTTAAGAATATTTTTACTTTTTTTTTTCAATTAAAAAACAAAATTTCTTTATTGACAACAATCATTAGATGCAAAAGTTGCTGATGAAAATGCGTTGCTAGTTTTGGAAAATATCAAATACAAAGGTTTTCAATGCGTTGACCATTCAAATGGTTTCGATAAATTTGAAACGGAAGTCATACTTAAGGTAACTATCCAACAGTTTTAAGTTTTCTATTTTAATTTACACAAATTTATAGAATTTAGGTAAATTTCATGCATTACCAATTGCTTTGCGTTTGTTGCATCCGAAAATATTTGAAAAAAGAGTGAAACCATATCTCCAAGAGATAGATCAATTTGAAAATATTTATCCAGGCAACAAGCTAACACAGGTAGAGTTTATTGAGATCCAAGAAAAAACAGAATCAAACAAAAATAGAACAATAATATCGCCATATATTCAAACAGAACATTTGTAAAAGCTTGCGTCATATACCGGGTCTGAAAATGAATTTATTGACAAATGTATTCGATGAGCTGAAAAAATGCGCATATAGACGTATTAGTCGAGTTTCGATTCCTGATACGCCATACACAACAATATCACATCATGATCTATGGAAAAACAATATTATGTTTTCGTGTGGTAAAATTAAAAAAAAAACTCTCTCCCTTTGGAGTGATTCGGATTGTTTGTTTTTATTTATCAATGAATTTTATGAATTTGTTGTTCTAGATGATCTGGGACGCATGGATAAAGTGAAGTTTTTCGATTTTCAGCTGACAACATACGATTCGTTTGTAAACGATTTGATATTTTTTCTATACACAAGTGTTAATGGGACTGTCAGAAAACAAAACATGGAACACTTTTTTCAACATTATTATAAACATTTTTACCAAACATTGGAGACACTTGGCTGCCCTCTAGATCAATATACCTATGAAAAGTATGTGAATTGATTTCATTTAAAATAATGATAAAAAAAATTAAAATATTATTTCTTTTCGTTCAAAGGTTTCACACCGAAATCAAAGATAATGCCAAGAATGAGCTCGAGCACATCGTTTACCGATTAAAAACAATTTTATCAAAAAAAAGTTCATCCGCTTGCGATCTAACTGAAAACGACCTCCTTCAAGATGACAATGTTCTGCCTTTGTTTTATGAAACAATGAAAGATCTTATTTTGGATTTTGAAAGATTTAAATTTTTGTAGCAATCATTTCGAATGGTTTTATTTCAAAATTTATACTACAAAATAATAATTTCGTTTTAAGTATATGTTATGCGTTATGGATGGAAAATTTAATTTTCATTTTTACAAATATGCTCCCCAACCGATGTACATGCTGCAAAGTTTATCTGGATCCGTTGCTTCAAGTATGCAGTGATTGACCACACCTTCTGTTGATAATGGCATGTTTGTGCTGCTACTATTAATTTTCACCTGAACATTATAATTAAAAAAAAAAAAATTAATAATAAAATAATTAAACATTTATTCAAAATCGAAAAAAAAATTTATAAGTCACTAATATTTATTGAATATTATTTAATAATTACACGTACATATCCTTTGAGACGTTCTTCGATGTGTTGTACATTTTTCATGGCTTGTGCATCAGTACGTTCACTTCGGCCATCACTTTTTGATTGTCTACTCCATCCCACGAGCGGATCGTAAACGAATGGTCGTAACACAGACATTAATGTTGGTGTTTGATCTTGTAGTACTTTCAAAGTGATTTCGCAGCATTTTCGATATGGCCCTTCAATGCCAAGCGGTCCCATCGCATGGACCATATTTTGTGTCAACCGAAATGGGACAACTTCAGGTACTTCAAACGATTCACCTTTATTGAATAAACAATTGAAATCCACGTGAACTGTATCTCCACTGTCCGAATCAAATAAAATATTCTCTCCATGACGATCACCCAAACCAAGAATATAACCAACAATGGACATCACAGCCGTAGTCCGTACGTAGGAATTTCGAGCCTGATACCAATTATATGGTGTCGAAAAACGTTCTCGGAACCAATCCGAAAATACAGGCGGACATTTTTTTAAAGTTCGTTGAAACCATTCGCGCCTTTTTTCTAGTGATGCTTTAGCCATAATTTTACCTTCGCTCATATCGGCTGAGGACATGCCCATTTTCTTTTGTTTATAATAACCTGTGAATGAATGAATTCACAACGATTCAAAAAATAATATTATTCATATGAGGAAAAAAAACCAAGAAAAACGAAATTATTCAATTTGTTTAAAAATATTTACCATTTACGATGTGTCGGAATGCTTGCAGGTTAGGAACCCATTCGAGAATACCGCATTCTTCATTTAACGGCACCACCGCATACGTTCGAATATTTAGTCGACGTTGTCGCGATTCAGAGTTTTCATGTAAATATTGTTTAACAACCGAATTAAATTCCATCAAACGAAAATCTTTACGAAGATCATCCTTCGGCTTCATCATAAAAATATATTTTTTTCCGTCGCTTCCGCATAATGTAACACGGCGTGGCCGTTGCAAGGATGCCAAAATGATTAATTCATCCTTCATACCGACAATATATACGGGCTCATTTGGGAATGCATTAAATGAGTGTACCGATTCATTTTGTTGATGAAGGGCTGGCCGAACTGGTTGTAAGTACTTTTGAATTGGTAATAGTATCTTCGAAAAGCTAGACTTTGACAAAAGTGCTGGTAATTGTGGATAAACTTGTTGCACAGAGAATTTCATATGATTTCTGGGTAAATCTTTGTTTGTTAATTCTATCATATTTTCGGCCAGTGAATTGAAATCTTGAATTAATTTTTGAATTTCTTTTGTTGCCAAGCGTTTGTCAGTGAATACTTCAGAGCATCTGCGCACCCGATTCGCGTATGAACTTTTGTAAACGCTCAATATCATCCAAAGCGATTGTTGTGGAAATGATGAAATTAACTTTACCAAAATCATTTTTAGGACATTATAAACATCGTTTGATGGATGACATATTCGACTAACTAGCTGCGAAAATGCTGTAAAGAATATGAATGCCGGAAGTTGAGCGGAATATTTTTCGGCCATTCGATTCATTTGAGCAGCAACTTGTTTGAAACGTTCTTCATGCTTTTTGTTTGGAAAAGTGGTTGGTATATTTGATGTAAAATCAAACCAAATGCTAAGCACACGTGGCATTGATTGATAAATATATTTTGTACCATAAAGCATCGATTTGAAATAAAGTTGCATGACAGCTATCTGAAATTCGTAGCCTCGGAAAATATTCTGTTCGTTGGATTGCATGGCAGCAAGTGCTTTGTCCAAATACTGAGCATAATGAACGTGTACTTTTTCAGATTCTTTGAGAACTTGATAGGCTTGATCAAAAAATTTCTTATTCAAATCGATGTTAATATTCAATGATTCGGCATTGTAATGGGCAATCAAAAATTTCGCTTCACCATATGTTAATCTCTCAGCACCCTGTAGCTCTTTATCCGATCCGGTGGGTTTGATTTTTTCAATTCCACGTTCCAAAACTTTTCGGCTGTTTGTTTGATCTCCTTTTGCCCAAAGTAGTTTTGCCTGTTCGATGAATAGCCCACGCGGATGATATGTTTCTGCATTTAAAATATATAAATCGGCTTGTTGATGCATACCATCTTCTCGTGCCAATTCAATACTTTTAATCCATGATGCACCAATATAATCGTTAATATTTTTTTCCAACACATTGAAAATGTTCTTATTTTCAATGTGTTTGTCTAACAAAAGTTTTGCTTCATTTAATACAATTCGGCGAAGACAAATAACCGGTTCAACAATTCTAGCAGCCGGTTGTAATAAATGTAAACGTTCATCCCAATCTTCGAATAGTTTTTTTAATGTCGATTGACCGGCTGCCACATCCAAATTACCATCAACAATCTTTGATATCATGTTGTGGGCCTGCTCAATTTCACATATTGAATGTAATTTCATGACATGCGAATAGCCTTTGTGATAACAATTCTGTTCATCGCCAACAATTCGTAAATTTTTTAATATCATCAATCGTGAATTGTTCACCTCGGCTTCGAATAAATTCTTATCATCTTTTCGAAAATCAAGCAAAATTTTACCACATCGAATACCCCATTCGCTGCTACCTTCCATATTCGATCTTTCGATTAATTGTTCGAGCTCATCAAATCTACCCAATCGCCATAATGGTTCAGCACTGCTTTGTAATAGTACATCGCTATTTTTGTCATGAAGCTCACGAATTAAACCTTCGGCCAATAAAATGGCTGTTTCTGGTTGATCAAGACCCAAATAACACTGGATCAAATCTTTCGTATTATCTTCTATCATTCCGTTAACTTGCATCATTCGTTCAAAACAAACGGTTGACTCTTGAAGACGACCTTGAACACTATTTCGTAGTACTTGTTCGCCTAATGTTGGCTCAGTGTCTTTCATATTAAGTGCACCTTCCAATGAATCCGGATCCATAAGTTCGGCATAAATTTGAAAAATAAACGACAACTCTGTTTGCTCTCTACCCTTTCGATCTTCATCAATGTAGGCCTCTAGGCATCGTAGAGCTCGAGCATATTCACCACATGCATAATTAGCTGTTGCTAAAATTTTTTGATTGAATTGACCAAGAAAATTTTTCACAGCTTCAAAATGTTTATCCGATGCGCTCGTACTACGCATCCAACGATCCAAAAAATCCAATTGATGAAACATTAGTTTGGCACATTTAATAGCTATTACATCAATTGTTTCATTTGTTGTTATCGAATCGGATGAATGCTGTGACAAAGCAAAATCAACACCTTTAACTGTTTTATAACGTATTTTGTTTGAATCATCATCGTTTTTGTTGCTTGGATTGATAACAAATTCGGCAACAGCTGAGAATTCTTCAGCAATTTCTCTCTGTACATCTGGATCATTTGTTTGAATGGCATGTAAAATTGCATATGGTAATGCCATCGACAAAATATTCATATCGATGCGCATACTTGGCCGAAATGAAAGTAATAATTTTCGTATGGATTCGTCTTTGATTGCATCAATTGTTTTCGTTGTCCATGTCAGTGCCCATTCTTCGTATGTATTACATTTGTGACTGCCAAAAATGGGATGAATTTGAATTTTGCTGAACGGATGTGTTATTACGTAGCATGATGTTAATAGCGGTTCTGCCAATGATCGCATACGTTCAGGAATTGCTTGCCAAACTTTCATATTTTGATTTGATTGCGGACAGACATTTCGTGCCTGCAAAATTTCTTGAATGGCAAACGAATAATAATCGACATTTTTTGTATCGGTTTGCGATTGATATGCGGCACAAAATTCAGTTAATGCATTTATAGCAAATTCATCTGAATCAACGGCCCGAGCAAATGATTGTTGTGGACGATAATTTCGAGTTAAATGAGATGGTTCAATCGCGGCCAATTTTCCCAAACATCGTCCAGCTGCAGTTTGCAATGTTGGATCCGCACTCTTAATGCACATCATCAATGTATCGATCAAATTCTCAATGATTGGATGCATTTCTTGTTGGCCAATAATCAACGCGTTCAACGACTTTCGATTATCTTCAAATAAATCCGTCAAATAATTCAGCCCATAAATGCGAACAGTTGAATTATCATGGTTAATATATCGTATTGAAGCTGTGAATTTTTCCATAAATGTGTTGCCCATCATTTTTGTATATTGTTGACAATGTCTCTTCACATCATCTGATACATTCATTTGTTGGACAAAAAACAAATCGGCGATGTACGTGCTCAATAAATTTCCATTATCGATTATTAAATATTTGAGTATATCATTGACAGCCGCTGGATGTGTTTCTAGTAATGGTTCGATTGATACAAATATTGTACTAAGAAGGGGCCCAAGTTCCAATAAATCAACTGTTGAGATAAAAATCTTCCAAATTTGAGCGCAAATATCCTTTAAATCGGCCTGATTTATTGTTAACGCTGAACGCAATACGGCCAACAATTTAAATCTGAATTGTGTGATATTTTCAGAGCCCATAACTCGCATTATTTCACCAATGCTCATTAGGATTTGACGTTTTAATGATTTTTCATTATCGTTGATTAAAATCTGTTCAAAATTACAAATGACACCCAAAAAACGGGTTTTCAAATACTCTGCTAACTTTCTAGTTGAAGGATCGCTCTGTGATGGGGACGACGAGTCGTTTAATAAGAAACCAAATGTTTTCATTACAAATTCCGGATTCAAATGATAGTAGATAAGAACTTCGGCCGTTGTTTGCTAAAAAAAAAAGAACAACAAACAAATCAAAACTTTGAAAATAATAGAAAATTCGATTGAAAATGAGCTTACTTTTGTATCAGTTCGCAATAGATGATATAATGAATTATCGGTTTTGCTCAATATGAATTTCATGGTTTTTTCTTTGATATCGGCCGTTTCATGTAACGATAGGTGCGAATATATTTTCAGGAATGAGCTACACAGCACAGACGATATATCTTTTTGAGTTATTTCACAGATTTCGTCGATAAGGCACAGGCATTTTTCAAACTTCATTGACCAAGGGATAAGTGTTACCAATATTGCTCCGTAATGTTCACTTATGAAATCGACATTCTTATCGTAGCCAAATAATTTACTGATCTAAAAGAAACGAAAGAAAAAAAACACAAATATGAAATACATAATACATTCGATTCAATGTCCATTTTCGGCGCCGACAGAAAAAACTCAATGGCACTTACCTCCGTTGTAGAATTTCGCAATCCAATATTAAAGCTTTCATAATTGTCCGCGCATAATGTAACAATTAATTTGAAAATGGCCGTTTTATACCAAATGAGTAAATTTTTTGGTGTAATGCCAAATTGAAAGCACATTTCATTTGCACACAAATAAGCTTGTCGCGATACAAGTGACATGGACGAAATACAAAAATAAAGCATCATACGAAAACAGTTCAATAACATTGTCTCCGAAATTCCATCCGATTTAGCATATGATGTGATCAATTGCACTGTATATGATTGATCCGATTTTTGATCACTTGCCAAAAATTTTTGCACGCATTGCAATAATTTATTTTGGCATTTTTGTAAAATAACATTATCACATCGTTTTGGAAAAATACCGATATGATTTGCAATACCAACACGAACAACCGTTTCGTTATCGATCAACAAATCCAAACAATAATCAATGACGCTATGGAATTTTTTCATATCCAAATGATTCAAAATCGATGGCAATACAAATGTCATAGCGGCTCGAACTTGATGCTCTTTTGATGCAAAAAATTTAAAATATTTCAGATGATTTTCCTCACGAACTTTGTAATTTGTTTTGAATGTTTGCACAAATTTACCGCCAATTTTATCAATCAAATTTTGTAAACGGGCAGCTTCATTATCGTCTGTTATCAAATGGACATGACATGTTGGACAAATGATTTTATTTAGGACGTGATCACCTTTTAACACTTGAAATATGTACGAATTACACGACGATAAACAATAAAAGTCTTTCAACTGTTGTGAAATTACCAAATGATTGGCCGAATTGTTGGCCATGTTATTGAGAAATTTTTCATATTCTTGAATACCGTACGTATTCACTTGTATAACACAGTTTATTAATATGTTTAGAATGTCATCCAAAACCGTCGATTGATTGAATTCATTGTTAAATATTTGACCCAAAAAATCCATATAAAAATCTTTGTTTTTCGTCGAAATATATTCCAAATTGAGCCTAACGATTGATCGAAGAGCAGTTGTTTGCCAAGCACCATCAATACCGTCACGAACAAAAGGTGTTTCCATTATTTTATTTATTCGAATCGTTTCCTGTTCGAATGCCATTTGAAAATGATTGAATAAAAGTTCCGAGCATCGAACAAATGGACAAAACGCAAACAGTAACAATTTCGATTGCAAATATTCTTCGATTTCATAAGAACCGTAAATACTGAGAATGCCAACAGAAATGTCGGCAAACAATAGCAGCACCGTTGTATCCACCAATGGATTGTATTTAGTTGTTAGCAATTCCGAAAAAAATTTCAGCACAAATTTACCAATGTCGGTCAAATTGGAAAATAATCGTATTGAATTTGTATTCATGTGTTTCACAAACGTTTTTCGTACATTTACGATTAGGTCGGACTCATTTTCGGGAGCCGAACACATTTTTTCACATAATTGTCGTTGCAAGTACACGGTAACATTGTGTTCGATATATTGCGCCGTTTTTAATATGAATTGTAAACATTTCAGTTGTTCCATAATCGTTTGACCCGTTGAATTTGCCTGAATCATCATTTGATTGAGTTTTTCGTCTACTAAATACCATGATTGAATTTTTCCATCTTTCAATTCATTCAAAACAATTATGCCAAGTAGCTCAATGCTACGGCACGTTTCATCTCCAAATCCATCGAATGTTGCTTGAACCACATGAAATAGTTTATTATACGAATATGAGTCACCTACTTCAGCCAATACCATTTTCATAAATCCATGAACAAATGGTAGAATGGACTCAAAAGGTTTCACATGATTTTTGCTCTGACTTTGAATTAATTTTAGGCAGGCGTCCAAAGCACCATGTAAACTGTCTACATTGGAATGCTTTATAATGAATTGGCTATTCAGCAGTGCATTGCATGATGCGATGAACTTTTCGATGTCCTTATCGGTAATCAATTTATGATGCACCCACAATGTAATTCGATCACCAATTTCGTTAATGCCTTCGATGATATTTTTAATAAGAAATTGCAATCGTTCGTCCGATGCGAATTTATTCTTGAATAATAATGTAAAATATCGTAGACATTTCGATTTAATTTGTAAATTGCCATTGACAAAGGCATTCAATAAGCAATTGGTGCCTTTGTAAACGAGTTCCTTTTCCAAATCAACCATTAAAATGCAAATATGTGATAAAATTCGAACATTCGCCATGAGAATATGATTTTGAGCTTTGGTATCAATGATTTTGATCGGTCGATATGTTCCATTTTCGTTAATCGTTTTCAAATCAAAATCCTCCATTTGGAATAATGTCACATTCAATGGTTTCGTTAATTGTGCTGTTTCGTTTGAAAGTTGATCGGTTAATTCGATGTACTTATTGACTAATTGCTGACAAAGTGCCGGTTGCTTTAGGAATGAGGCCGACATAATTGCCGTTTGTACATTTGTGGTGGCATAGCTAATCGACGATGATCTATAATATCAGAACAAAAACAGTGAGAGAAAAAAAAACTATTATTCCAATCAATCGAATCGATAGCGAATAAATCACAATTTTCACCTGTACGAATTGGTCTCATTTGACAGCCAAATCATGTGGTGTATCACCCAACAAATTGTTGCACTTTGGATCAGTCGGCTACGTTCATTGCAAATTGGAATTTTGTAAAGTAGTCCCGGATCATCGTAGGTTAAGTTATTTGCAATCATTGTCAGGACATGCTCTATCTTTGATATTGCATTTCCATCGATCATACTATTTAATGTTTCTATCACATATTTGGCCACATTTACTTGATCCGTTTCCACATCCATTTCGTTTTGATTTTATTATTATATTATTTTTCCACGAATAATGATCACACAAAAAAAAAACCACATTGGAATGAAATTAATTCGTTTGTTCGACAATCGCCGTTTGTTTTCATGTTTTGATTTTGTTCGCGCTCAATTGCGTTCATTTTGACACATTCGATGTTAAATGTGTCAAATGAAATCTATTGCTTCCATTTTGTAGTAGTAGATTCATGTAGCGATAGTCAGTTGAAATATTTGAATAAGTCATCAAGACCCGAATAAAGGGTGGAAAACAGAAGATAATCAGATAATATGACACCAAATATGGTTCTTTTATTGAAAATCGTTCAGCGATAATAAAAATCCCATGAAAATCATTAGAGATGTTATAAATACAAGTGTCTAAAAGGACCACTTTGGTTTTCGGCTAATTGGTTCACAAATAAGGAATGGTCCCTTTAGAGATATTTTCTGTATAATACATACGAATATCGTTTAGAATATTCTGGAATATTCGACCGAACGCATATGAATTACAGACTAAACAAACATTAATGTTTTCTTTTTCGATGTGCAAGCCTAGCATTATTTAGTGTTCCCCAAAATGATATTATACTTCTTTTTACACTCACGAAACAAATTTCGTCTGCTCAATGTTAAGACTGAATTTTTACTTTTGCCGATTATACACTCACACCAATACAAATCAATCCAAAAATCGGCCGATCACATAATGAATGCTTAAGAAAAAGAGTGATAAAAGAAAATAGTCATCAGTACAGCACAGCATTGAATAGCATCAAATGTTTTTGATCGAATAATCATTCGATCGATTCATAACGAATGACATGAATCAAACCAAATGCTAGATGTCTTTTCTTATTCATTTTACTCTTTCTTTTTAGTCGGTCTAAAAGCCGATCACACTAAGAATAAAAAAATTAATTTCTAAGAAGACAAATGCATATCAATTCGGACAGAGAAAAGAAGCTCTTTCAGCCATAGCGTTTTGAGACTATTTTATCGATCACATTGCATCGAACTGAAACCAGAAAAAAAAACTTCAAAAAAATTATAATCAAATTCAAATACATTCAGAATAAGGAGAAATTTATCCGTTTTTGTTGATTGTTTTCCTATTTAAATTGAATTTAAATTTTGTAAACAATAAGAGTGTTTTGCCGGTGAATTCTAATCCAATTTAGCAACAGTTGCAAATAAGAGTTGAAAAAAGCGATTAATATTTGGTATGTGATGTTTTTGTATCGTTTTTTTCTGTGTTTATTTCAGGTTGTCGTGTAATTCAATGAAATGTGTCGCATCGTCTCTATTAAAACAGAGAGAATATTGAAAGCACCCTGTGAACAGAATTTTATTATTTTAATATTGTTTAGCATCAATCAGCGACAATGAATATAATCACAAATCCAACACGCATCGCCCATAATTTAGAAATTAAATCCAATGAAATCGGATAGAAATTGTATTTTATACCCAAAGATCAAACCAATCAATCAGTTGCGCATTCTTTTCGCGCACAGATCACTATTGTTCGAATTTTTATGATGAATTTTCCATCTGTCTATAATACCATACAATGCAATAAGGTGTATACCTAAGCTATTATGCACACTAGGGTGTCTTCAAGTAGTGGAAATTCCAAAAGTGCCTGGTCTCAATCGATAGAGAATCTTTCGAAATATCGCTGGTGAAAATAT
>GL501519.1:1659435-1676331 GCA_000149185.1 Mayetiola destructor
CTGTGCACAAAATGGGCATGCCATGTGTGAATCATATGCTTTTTTTTTTAGCTAAAAAGCGTTACAAAAAATGCATATGTTTCGCACAAAACATGCTGTTTAGCGTTACAAATTGTTTATTGTTTCATGATATCATGATGCTCTTTGTATTCAGTCAATAATGCATAGAAATATCATTCATTGTTGCCGTGAGAAGTATAGGAGAAAAATCAGATTGTGTACATGCCCTCGAACGGTTTGAACAAACCAAAAATTCATACATATGTGTTCAATTCAATATTTCAATTTCAATAAATTTTAACTTAAATGTCCCGGATTTAGGTTATTATTGAATTTTGATTGCCTTTTCAGGGCAAAATCCGTTTGTTTGAAAAAAAAAAATGGAACGAGATTGTCCTTTTTCATCGCCACGAATGTTTGAATTAGAACAACAAAGAATCATTCGAACAAATAATATCAATTTTGATTTCCAGACCATTTAACTTTATATTTCGCGTTCATATTCAGAGCAAATGGCCCTGTACGAGCTTGAGGATAGCCATTGGCCCAATGGATCCAATGGTATCCTAATATGACAGGCTAAACAAATAAATGAAATGGCAAAGTGATTCCTTTTGAATGAATTTTTTGTTATTCCTTTTTTTATTTATTCGATCAAAACAAAACAAAAAAAGAAACATGGATATTATGGTAGCAAAAAAACGAACGAATGGTTACAAAAATTGTGGATTTTTGCTTTATATAATTTAGATGCTTGATTTCAAATATGCACATAGCAAATACGGGTTTTCATTTCAACTGATCGTATAATCCTATGATGAACAATTTCGACATCTTAATGGTGAACTAAGACTGGAGCAGCATGAACATGATGAGTGACTACTGGAGCATGAGCATAGATTGGTGCAGCCTTAATAATTGGTACGGTGTGCACGGCATGTACGGCATGTACGGCTGGAACAGTGTGTACAACTGGGTGAGCTACAACTTTAGCAATTGGAGCATTATGGACAACGTGTCTGAAAATATCATAACCAATATGAGCTCATTGATTTCATCATTGAAATTTCTGATTTCGTTTCATTTTCATTAAGTGTCCGATTCGTGAAAATCATTTCCATTTATGTCTAGATGGGGCCAAGGATGGTCCATTTGATATTGACTATCCACCATCTGACTTGCTGTTAATTTTATCCGGCGAAAAATTTGATTTTCCATCGAAAACTAAATAAAATACTCACGATGATGAGTGACTGACGGCAACTGGATGCGCTTGAACTGCATGGGCAACCACTGGGGTATGCACAACTGGGCTAGTATAAACTAAACCTGGTTGTGGTGCTGCATAGGTGACAGCCAAAACACAAGCGAATGCAAACTACGAAAGCAAACAATTTCACACCAAATTATAATCAATTTATCAATTTATGCACAGGAACACAAATCCCATTTGTTTAATACTCACCAATTTGAACATTTTGAATGGGTTTGGTTGCTTTTGGTTTATCGTAGAGAAAACGAATTGTATTGAATAACTTGAGAATGAACAAGTAACTGATGATTTGGTTGATGTTGAGCACACCTTTTATATGAAATTCATTTCGATTGTATTGTGTTGGTGTGAATGAAAGAAAAAAAACAGTGGCGCTCCATAATATCATATTCGATTCGATAAAGACGGAAAACAACTCAAATAAACATGAATTGCAATTCATATTTAAAACTCGCAAAAAGTGAGTTAAAATAACGAATACCAGCATTTAATTTGCAATACAATCGCATACATGTCCGTATTAAGACATCCATGTGAGAGATTATGCTACGAAAACAATTAAAACAAACATACAACAGTTCAATGTTGATATATGTTCATACATATTTACACAGTCATACAATTCGTACACGATCATTACAATGTTGTGTATATGGTTAAGCTTTTTTTTTTGTCTCCTTGCATCATAGTCTGTCAACCGTATCTATGCCATACCCCCGAAAACATCAAAGGAGCTAAAAACGACTGCACAACAAATAACAACGTGTGATCAGTGGCCGATGACCATTGTTTCAATGGGATATTGAATGAAATAAGATGAAAAACAACAGATGATGAATGAAGGAGAAAAGAGAAGAGAAAAAAAAGAAAAGGCGCCGATAAATAAGAAGACACGTTGATAGACGGAAAGAGGTCCACAATCGGATACAATAGTTGCTATGAAAAGTTGACGCGAAAAGTTATTTATCGACAAAAAGAAAGATAAAACTAAATCCATGGAATAACAGGGACAAGTGTTTTATTAAATATATCAAAAATTGATGTCCAATAAATTTAAAATTCACAATTTACGAGTATCTGTATTTGATTGCTGTTGTTGCTTTTGTTTTTGATTCCAACATAAAAAAAACTCATGTGGCGGCACAAGTGCCTGTTGTTGTCTGACCGTATAATTCGTGCCTGTTGTTGTCTGGTATTTTCGTATTTATATTGCGATCGATTGGTGATCTTGAAATTTTGTCAGTAAAGTTAACATAAATGTATGGTCATTGGTCATTCAAAAATTGTGGCGTACGTATGAACATTTTCCTTTTGAAACTGATACATTGTGCAGAAGCAGAGTAGTTTATGATGGATTTATGGATTCTCTCATATTTTCTCTGATAATAAATAATAATTTTTGTCAAAAGTCTTAACTGCATTCATGACCAATTTTCAATTTCAAATCGCGTAAAAACTGATTAAGAATTTCCATGAACACAAAACTAAAAACAAAGAAAACTGAATAAATTTTGTCTTTGTTCATTACCCAAATTGATTCAAACACGGATATGAAGAGATGAATAAAACGATGCTAAGTTGGGCGAACTTGGTCCAGCCTCATCCAGCCTGAATGATTATTATTATACTTCATTTTCTAGAGATTCTACAGAAAGGTTTGACTGCCTTGTTTTTTTAACAAAAACAAAAGATGTCAAATAGAAAAAAGTCATTAATCGGTTTTTTTTTAATTTCAGAAATACGTATTAGAACAACCAAAGAATTCGAGTGTTGAGAAGAGTATGCCCAAAACAAAATTAATCACACACATGATAAATCGAAAGTAAATAAATCGAAGGTTTGTCTATTGCATCTTGCCTATTACGGGCCAAATCATTCATTTCATTTCAGCTGAATCATTGAACTTGACTCTGTGGTTTATGCATGCAGCATTAGTGAATGACATGAGTAAACATTAGGGCATACAATGTATATTCATTTTACAGGGTTGGCCAATTGAAATGCAACCACAAATCAGACTTGAACTATCATATTTTTTTAAGTCATAAATCCTTCGAATCAAAATATTTTTATATTTTTATTCGGAAATCATATATTCATTAGATATTTGTGGACGCATACAATATGAATGATATAATATAGTGATTACTATCCGAAAATTGCAAATCAATTTTGGCAAAAAAAAAAATTTGTTTCATATTTATTTTAGATGAAATAAGTTCCAGTTAGTTGGGTCGACCCTGTACACTGTACACTGTTGTATTGAGTATCGGGCAAAAGAGAGACCAAAATAAGAAATATATTTTAAACTCTGTTCGAGAACTAATTTCCAGAATCTTTGACCGAAGGTTGAATCAAATTGTTTTATTTGAATGTCATCAGTCGTCGTTCATCGTTCAATTTGGGCATTTTAAAGCGTTTGTTATTAAATTGATTGTTGTATTGTATTTGACTATCAATTGTAAGCCATTACATAACTACGATATAATTGATATTGCGAAAGTGTTTTTTTCGTTGCTCTTTTTCTTCTTCGTCTTTTGGGTTAAATGGTATCACTGAAAGTTGAGCGTGTGGTATTGTGGTATATTTGGGCATACGGTTTTGATTCATTTGGCTTTTTTCAAGTTCCTGGTCACACACACACATACACACACACATTGAATTTATGTTTTATTTGAGTACAACACCCAAGATTAGAATAAATCTCGTAATACCGAATCGTAGCTTCAGACTTTGTCGCAATCAAACCGAATAGCCTAAACTAAAAGTAAACGAGTGAGCGAGCAAAAAAGAGACTATATTTATTATTTGAATTGCAATATTTCTACCCTTTTCATTCGCATGCGATTTATGTTCATTGCTCATTTTCGTCTCGTGCAAATTCTACCATTCAATGAATTTTATGCATAGTTTAATAAATTAATTATTAAGATCAATGTTTTCAGTGCTCAGTATTCATTTTCATGTGCTTTAGTTTTTGTTAAAGTCAAGTCAAATGCTGAACTCTATTATTTTCGCTTCGCTCGATCGGTTTGAGCGTCACAAGGTTGCTTTTGATGATTTATTGAATTAAAATCAACACATTAAACAATGTGCTCATTGCTTTCATTAATTCATATGCCGTTTACTCTATTCTATTGTCTAACATTCAATTTTCCAACCGTTTAAATACAGGAGTTGTATGAAAACTGGTTTTCGTTTTCTCTTGACACTTAAACGCTTAGAATTCAATTTGTTGTGTGATCATGGATCGAAATACTTCCCTTGCTTTATTCTAAATAATAATCCACACTCTCGTGTATTTAAACACCGAATTAAAACAATGTTAACTGAATCGATATTTAGACATTTTCAAAAGCAACATGATTACTGTTCACTGTTCACGGACTACACATTACATGTGTGCGTTTTTCTGCTTTGTTGGATGTTTTTTTATAAATTTACGCATAAATTACAATAGAGGCTTAATTTGAGATTTGAATTAATGTACATATAATGAGACGGATATGATTTAGATGTTTCTGTTGCGTCGATACGGTTCTCATTTCAGGAAATTAGCTATGTCATTTGATTTACTGCGGTTATTTTTTGTTTTTCTCTCCTAAAAGAAAATAATCCTACTATTTGCCGCCAAAAATAAATTAACCAGAATGGCTGTTTAGTTGGACATCGATTCAATTTTAAGCACAAGATCACGTGTCATTAATATGTATAATCCGAGATCGGATTAGATGATATTATTTTATTCTTTACGAAATAGCAACAATGAATTTCCTTTTTGAATGAATATGAAATTCGCATTTATTTAAAGAGAATCATCAAATGTGAAATTATCGTCGTCCAGACCGAATTCCAATTGCAATATAAATTTCGAAACGAAATAGGACCATTGGGCCAATGAGTAATTATTTTAGTTTGGTAAAAAGAAAAAATTTCGTGTCACTCAATCATATGATGGCAATGGCTACTCCGATTCAGGCAAACAAAGAAAAATAAATTGATCTCATGCTCAATTTTACTTTCACATAATATGTGTTCATTTAAGTGTATTGCTGTTGTTGATTGGTGATTGGTTCTTTGCCGTTCATACGCAGATATTAGTTAGACCATGGGCCATGGACTCAATATGCGTATTCGATGTTTTTTGTGTTTTTTGGATTATTTTTTTTTTTTCTTCTTCGGTGAAATGTTTAAACGATTTTGTTAGCAGATAAAGAGCATGAAATTACACTTGAAGCGTGCTTCAAAAAATGGCACTAGATGAGAGACGAAAAGATACTATGCGTACCATAGAAGATGTATCTTTTGCTGAGGAGCAGGAGGGGGGGGGGAGAGAAATGAAACTTATTTCATAATCGGGCACGATTCAGATGGGCCAGACAGCAAAGTTCACATGTGAATCTTTTCTCTAACAAAAATATGATGTTGCATGAATGAATCCTTTCCTATTTTACATTCGTTACATGTTTATTCTCATCGATGTGTCGTCTACGTTGATATTCCTTTCTTCCCTTGGCTCTTGCTGATGTGTAACCATCCAATAATAAATAAGTACAAACAAACCGAAAAACATTTACCAAAAACCGAGAAAATAAAATTAAACACTTATAAGATCAATACAACGCATCATACATATATGAACCGTGTAAAATGCCCATTCAACATTGCATGCAATGGTTGCGTTCAAGACTTCAGCTACGGCCAATAACAGAGTGATACTTCTCAAAAAAAAAATGGAAATAAAAAAAATTTGTTTCATCACCGGATCGAAAGAAATGACCTAAAAACAGAATTTAATGGTTTCAGTTTGTATTTTAAGCATCACACATTTTCGATATTCCAAAAAAAAAAACCAATTCTCTGAGCTTCAACTTCACTTCGTTAGCATTGTCCGTCCTCTATCGAATCTTTAAATTGTCATGTTCAAGGCATTATCAAGTTATTCATTTGTTATCTGGACGACAAAATGTTTTAATAATAGATTCTATTATTTAAACGCAATGCATTGACTGGCAAATTAAATTGAATGGAAAAAAAATCCCACAGCTGCCGTAGTTTTTCCCCCGATGAAATTGTATTCAGTTCACATTACTTAATCTTCGATTCAAGCCAATCCATTCTGATCATTTGAATCCATTTTGTGTTTACACTTATTTCGTTTTGTCTAAAAAGAAAAAAAAACTGAAACGGGAGGAGGAAAATTTCTTTCCCGTTTCCCTTTTTTTCTTATTGAGAAAAGTTTTTCAATGCGTTTGCCAACAATTTTACGCATATTATCATGGGCCGTTGAAATTCATTGCAACAAGCTTATGTTCCGTTGCTGCTGTAATTCTGTAATTCAATAACCAAAGACTTTTGACACCAAATAAATGTGTTGCTTTACGCTTGAATACACAAAAACAACCAAACAATATACATTTAGTCCAACATTTCAGGATGAAGATTGTGCGTGTTTTTATCCAAAATACAAAGTTGGCAAAAGTAAGCATCATATTGTATCTATTGTATTGGGCATATATGCCCAATGCTTTCGACATCAACCAAAACGATGGATAGAGAAAATTAAAGTTTTGCTAAAAGCAAAAATGTAATCATCGCAATCGGCACATCGTTTTTTCGATTAAACATATCGATGACAATGTGGTTGTCAATAATCAGCTTTCATGTGCACTTACTGCTTGGTAATCGATTCGGAAAATGAGACAAGTCGTGAACGGCTTTCGTCAACAATTCGTGTAAGTTGCCAAAAAATAAAAAGAAAAAAAAGACAACTATGATAAACGTAAAACGTACAAGACAATCTTTTTCTATGTCTAACATTATTTCCGCTGCCGTCGAATGCCAGAGCTCTCTCATGGACCTTATACAACGTTATTATTATTAAAGTGATACACAGCTTTTTTCCTTTTCAATCATATTGTTGTTTTCTGTTGTTTCACTCATTCCAGTGGAGTGGAGAAACCAAGAGAAAGAAAAAATTATTAAGAATATTATTACAAAATGAGAACGGGAAGAATTCTTTGATTGTATGGGAGTATGGGATATTATTCGTAGTAAGGAAATGATTAGAAAAACACACTTTTTATGAGTTAGAGAAACTTCGTTCTGTTTGTCAGTCAAGTCGATAACATTGGAAATATATGGCACTCTCAGCAAAAGTGAAATCTAAAAGAAAGAAATATAAAAAATAAATGCGAGAGAAAGAATGAAAATGACCAATATCCTAAGTTAACAAATGTTTATGAGATTTGTATGTTAAACCAACTCCACCACCACCACTAAATCGCAAACAAAGTCACAGCAAATGCTAAACAATTTTCAGGAAGCGGGTGAATTCAATCGGCCAATGTAGAAACATTGTCAACATATATTGAACGAAAGATAAAATTCAATGAAATGGGCATCGATGAGGAATTGAAGATTCTGAATATTGTTGGCTGTAAGTGACTTTAATTTATATTTTGTTTGATTGGAAATTATGTACAGATTCGGATACTTTTGGTCATGTGGAAATGCAATATGTGAAAATTGTATGCATTTGATGGTGTGTTTTCATTTATAAAAATTATGAAAGAGATTTTCTCTCTTTTCCTTCCAAATCCGTGAAGTTAAACAACAATCAAACTAAGAAATGAACATTTATATGTTCGTTGTCTGCACCATTTGTTTTGTCTCAATGCCAAAGCAATTGTCCTTTTTTTTATTTGTTTGATTCATTTTTTCTTTTCTTAAACACCAAATTGAATTGGCTGGATGTGCTTTTTCGCTCATCCACTCTCATTGCTGGCACATTTAAATTATATGAAACATTCATTTAGCATTTTTATTTTCCGTCATAAAACGCACAACGTTAAAACGTACTTGAAAATATATTTTGTTCTATCAAAACACAAAAAAAAATCAGTGAACAGTAAACAAACACCACAACGAAAAAATTTCATTTGGTATTCTTTAAGCAAAATTCTATTGAATTTTTTGTTGGTTTGAGTGGCGTACAATGTACAAGGGATTCAGAAGAGTCCACTCAAAGATATGTGTACACTTTTGACTTTTGTTCCATTCGATGTGGTAGCGCATTAGTGATTTGTTTGGATGTATTGCTGTTTTTGTGCTCAAAATGGATAAAAAAAAACCATATTTATTCATGTCTGCGTTCGATTTCGATACTTTTCATGGACATGTTTTGCTCATTGATTAATCTGAAATTTTACCCTGGAAAAGGATGACTAACTAATATGTATGGTCTCAGCTATTTTTCATGCACAGATGTCAATCTGTCCTTTCAAGTGACTTTATTTGGATGAATTTATGTCCGGTCCTTCATTTGATTCACAGTTTTTATGAATAATTTTTTTCTAAACACTGCTTGATGAGAATAGTCTGGTCAAAGTTTGAAATATAAACGAATAAACATCTAAATACACATTCAGCACATTCTGAATGTCGATGGAGCCTTTTGTTACTACGATATCACATTTTGTGACTTTTACTTTTTCAAATATATTGTTTTCTCTTTTCTGTTTGTTTTTGTTTTTTTTTTCAGCTATCCCAATTTTGTGCCATTTTTCCATATATTTGCTGATTTCAAGGGTTTAAACGAACCGCAAATCAAACATTATACGTAATACATAAAGATGTGAAGCCATCGGTATCTTGGAAAGTATTATTAAACTTTTTTTGTATACTATCAGTTCGTATAGTCAATATTCAAGTTGATGTAGGTCTAATTCAGATTTTCGACAAATGGAATCAAATATTAACATTCATGATTTGAGACAAACTTTCAATTTTGTTAGGATAAAAGCGACTGACTTATCAACCGAAATTCTAATTAACAATTTAATAGTCGAATAAATCGGCTTTGTCGAACTTGCAATCAGCTCGAATAATATACAGTATAGTTCCTCTAAAAGGACCACTTTGGTTGTCGGCTAATTGGTTCACAAATGAGAAATGGTCCTTTTTTTAGAGACTTTACTGTATTAACTTAGTTTTTTATTTGAAATTTCGGTTTTAATTTTAAATGTTAATTCCGTATTCTGGCTGGCTTCTTGATAACGAATAATTGCTTTATAATTCTTGTTATCGATGGCAAACAGCACAACGCATTTTTTCTTTTTACCTTGGCAAAAGTTGTTCCATTTTATTTATCGTTGATACAAAGCCGTTTTGTCCCCATAAGCATAGAAATTTCACTTCGCTGATTCTCTTATTGTCTAGGTCAGTTTGATGATATTGAATTGAAATGAGCGCATAAAGAACAATCCGTTTATGAGCTTCTTATGAAAAAAGTAAACAAACATAGCCGCTTCTTATGAAAATTATTTGTCACTTGCCGATCGCTAGAGTCGATTGACCTTGCGCTCACCCTTACTCTTACACATTTCAATGCGTGCATTTGTCAAATAGAATATCTGAACGCATTTGGTATTGATTCTTAATTTGCATCCTTTTTTTTACTAACGTGATCGATTGATATCAAAGAAAGACAATGCTTTGCCTAACGGTGCAAACGCATCGAAATGTCAATGTGTATGAATGTGCAATATGATTTATGCATTTCTCAACACTTCACATCAATCGATTTTGAAAATTTTAAAACGATTCGGTTTCTGGATTTCTGGACATCATAAGAAATAGAAGTTTATCCAAATTCCTCCCAAACAATAGACCATTGTATTATTTTCATTTGTGTACCGATTTTTGAAGTGAACAGTTGTGATTTTCCGCAAAATATTAAATTACCAAAATGAGACAGTTTGTAATCAAGGATGATCGTTTAATTGTTAAAATCGATCAATTGGGGGAAGACATTTCAATAATTCAGTTTCTGGCCTCACACCATTTGTTTAAACGGACGATGGACATGAGAGATCGTGAATTTTCCGAATGGTTGGCAAATCAGAATCCACCAATTCGCCTACCAGCAGCACTCCATTGTGACAACGCTTTGAATGAAGCCATGAATTTGTACAAAACCAACTACGCAAATAACATCAAAATCCGCGACAAATAAATACGGATGGAATCAGCATTAACTAATAACTAAAATTCGCTATATATATTCTGTTGTTTCGGTGACGTTTTTAATCAGATATAGTTATAAGTTGTTGTTGATATGAAGTCTAGTAAGCATAAACATTGAAAAATTCTGTACAAAAATAAGAGGAATCCATTTTAATTTTTGATACTTATGGAAATTTTCTGCTGACAATATTGAAACGATTCAATGTCGACATTGGATGAATAATAATAATAATCGATGAATTGGCTATATGGCGCAATGAACTAAAACCGTTCGACAACATCAAGTTCTTGTCTTGTCCTTAATTAATTAATACAAGCCAGCAACCAAAAGAATGCCACTTATTCGATTTTATCATTATTTAATGAACTCAATTGATCAGCGTTCCGAATAGTTAAATTTATTTTTGTCAATTCTTTCATCGTCTGGCCACTTGGTCATACCCTTGATTTTAAGATACAAAAATTCCATTTTTCATTTTACCTTTGATCAAATTTGCAAAACAGTCAACATATTTATGGGCCCAGAGAATGTTTAATATGAATTCGACCTGTGATCGAATTGTCGTCAATTGTTCATGGTAATTTAGTTGAATATACGAAACAAAAAAACCCGATACACTGATATCAATATTTAAATGTTGCCTGTATCGGTCCATCCGAGTCGTCCGAGTGGATCACAATGATAGAGTAAAATAAAATAAGAAGAAAGAAAAATACAGAGTGTAATTATATGTTGAGTGTCGAGTGTCGACAATGACTTCACGCAAGATGTATACGAAAATTATTATGTTTTTTTTTTTTTTTAAACAACAGACATTTCAATGACAAGTGTATTCGATGGTTCATTTAAAAATGACAATTCCCTTGAGTAACGAAACAAGAAGATGAAGATGGAAGAAAAAAACCACTGGAAACTTGGCTGTGAATATAACAAGCATGTGATTAATATTAATCGACGGCTCAGAGCCGAGATAAAGAAGAAAAGAGCAAACATTATGTTTTAGTGTCGAGTTTGATCTCATTATACGGAATTGTCTGAAGTAGTACATTTGTAGTCATTCAGTTATTATCATAACAAAACAATAGAATTTTTGCCAACGAATTAGACGATCGGGAGACATTTTGCAAATTCGAATGCTCGATTTGAGCATAATAAAATTGAATTCAAGCATATGATGATGATGAACAACACAAAATAAAAACGACGAATCCAATCACTCAGTGGCTCAGTTTTAATGTAAACATAATCAATAATAAAAATCCTCGTATGTTTATCACAACGATTTGTTTTGTTTTTCAACTCAGACACACACGCATACACACATAATCCGCTTGTGCGTTGTGCTTTCGCATATATTTTTTTTTTCCGCTGTCGTACATTTTATGAAAAATGATATCAAAGGAATTAACTGGTGTCGTTCAGTCTCGAAAGAAAAACTCTTTTCAGTCTTATTTGATGTATACGCATGTTTTTGTTGTTGTTCCACAGTTTCCCGTCCACATTTTGACCAAAATGTACTCATATCGATGGCTTGATTGTTTTTTGACGCGTAGGAAAAGCGTGCCAGCAATAGAATCCATAAATTGATGTTATTTGGTTCACATTTCTGTTTTCTCTTTTCAGCAAAAAAAAAAAAAAAACAATCCAAGAAATGAAAGCCAACAAATAAAATTCAAAAATGCCTTGAAATTGATATTATACCAACCGAACAGATATTATCAGATGAAAAAAAAAAATATCCAAAGTGGCATACAATGGCAATTGTATGTTTATGCAAGAATTTATTATGGACCTATCGTAACAAAAATCCATGAGATTTATTTTATGGTTTTCGTTAGAAGAATTTTTGTGTTGAGCCGTTGTTTAGAATGCTTATCTGTGCTAGTTTTTGTGGTTTATTATTTTGTGTGGTCTTAACATTTTTACAAAGAAATGATTGAGAAGAATATTGAACTTAAGCCCACACATTTGAATTGTTTTTTTTTCATCAGATTTCTGCTTCGCCCGTTGATTGATATTTCTCGAACGTTTTTTTTTTTTTTTCTATTTCGGATGGTTCATCGTACGAAAATAAATACAAACATTTTTAAAACTGGTGACTATATGATATAATATTTGATAATATCATTCTGGCATTGACCGATAAAATATGACTGTAATTAAAATGAATATCATTTGATTTATGCACTGCGATAAGCAAAACGATTCGAATTACAATAATAATTTTTACTATTATAATCAAAATTATTTCTTGGAAATTGAAAATTCATTTTAAATGGATCAATTTATCTTTTAAAGCTCGAACTTGTCGAGAATTAAATAAATAATTGATAGAGCTTATAAATGTTAAATGCTTGATACGATAGCCAAGCCAAGTAAAAACTCTTTTATTTGATTGTTGAATGTATTGATTGGCCATTTAATAAAATTATTCATTTTATTAGAAATAATTAATTCGCAATATTTATGCCATCAAAATATATGATACAATATGTAGTATGTTAGATCTTGATTGATAAATGTTCGGAAACAAAATTGCAATCAAGTAGAAATTATGATATAGTTGAGATAATTTTGCTCTAGAATTGGATATTGAATGACATCGTACCCAGTGGCAATCATATCATTCTCAAGTCAATCAACCGGAAATAAAATTCATAAAAAGAGTATTCAAGCAATGTGCTGGCAGCAATGTGTATGTGTGTGTTTGTGTGTAATGTGGATTTAAAGGGTTTGCCAATGCTGATGATGCGTTAGCTTATCAGCTTATTCCATAAGAGCAAATACCAATTCACATAATTCACATAAGTCACATAATTTTTTGCAATCTTTTTCCATATCCCACATACGCGCACACATATTAAATACTAAAAATACAATATATTCATAAGCTTTGAAATATACGATGTGCGTTAAAATGATGCGTCAAATCAAAAAAAAAAAAAAAAATCAAGAACAAGCGGTAAAAGTAGAATACCATAATATTTTATGAAATGAAGTGGAATTCGGCTATTTAACTTCGAATGGCATTTCTTAGATGAAGAAAAAGTATGATATGCATGGCTCTCCAACTATTTATCGTATCAATTTTGGATTATGTCATGTAAACTTGTTTTCTGTTTACATCTTTACGCCCCCGCAATTCCATCCATAGTCGTTAGTCGTTATTGAGACTCCACATCAAATGAAAAGCATAGTTCGAAAAAAAATAAATAAACAAACATAAAATAAAATCAAAATTCAAATTCATGGTCAGTGACTCGAAGATGAAGAAAAGAAGTTCATCAACTGAAATAACCTGCCACACAAGAATTGGAATAATCCATGAATTATTTATAAATCAGCCATCAGGCTTCAGGCTCCAGGCTATAAACATCACACCATTCTTATGCAATCAACGAATAAAATACTCACTTGAACAAAGAATACATGAAAAACAGAATCAACAAGCCAAACGGAGAATCAATTAAAGTTAAATAAAAGTCATTGTTGCATTTCATGGAAACAGCTGATTCTCAATTCTGGTTGATTCATATTTTCGCATCGAAGCTCAAATCATTACTCAATTGAGTTATGTCCATCGTCCATGGCATAGCCATGTCCAGAGAAAGGGAGAGAAAAAAAAAGAAAAAGAAAATTCGAAAACAAAATGATGTCAACCATCGACACAACCAGAAAATTTCAAAATCAGTTGCACGCAAATGTACATAGATTCATGCGAATTTCTTGATTTATTTCATTGGCATCGAAGCAATCCATATCTGACATTCAGTCACGCATTTTGGTTCTATTTCATGAACAAGTTTTATCGAATGTCGTCGATGCGCTTCTCGGTTTTAATTTATAAATTGACGCACGTACAATCTAAAAAAAGCAGCTCAAAATATGCAAAGTGGCTGTTGCCATTTCGGTACCAACAACCAAACGAATGGAACGAGAGAAATAAAAGAGAAAAAAATAAAATAAGAAATATGATGATTGAAGCCGATTTTAGGCTTTACCGATGTATAATTGAATGTTACACGATTATATTCTAGATGGTAATTCATCAATGGTTGTGTTTTCGTTTTTATTTCGAAATAACTTGTTTTTTCATTATCCCATACGATGCCACTGTGCGCTTGGTCAACATATCCAATGAATATTTATCATCCGTTCGATACAATTACAATATTATTTTGTTTCGAATTCAAAAAATTATGATTTTTAAACCAATTTTTTCGTTTGTGCGTTGCGCGGTATTCAATGTCCAATGCTTAAGTGTGTTTTCTTTTTTTTCTCATCGGTCAAAATTTGGCAAATAATTGGATTATACTTTCTAAATAAAGTCAATTCTGTGTTCTCTTTGCTCACTGGAGATCATTTCGTATTGGTGGTCATTTTTTTCTTTCATATTTCTTACATTTTCTTTATTATTTCTTGATAATTCGTAATTTGTAAATCGTAAATAGAGCGGCTATTAATCATAATTCGTGCCAATAAAACCGACTTGATTTCAAGCGAATTGAGTGCAAACACTTTTATGAACAATGAACATTTATGAATTGGGTGCCATTCTGATGTTATATTTTTATCTTTATCGATTTTTTATGCCATTCTCATTAATAAAAATGATCAATTTATATAATAAATTTTTGTGCCAATGTTTCGAACAAATTTCAATTTGCTCGAGCTCCATGCATCTCCAAGCCAAATGCCACTTCATAACATATGGCAATGAAACTGATCTCTAAATCTGAGATTTATTTTCTTCGTTCCAACTTCCAACGTCCAACACCAAACTAGATGAATTTTGAAAATATTTCCCTTAATTTTGGTGGTCGCGGTGGCGGTGCACTCATCGCTTCGATCTATATAAGTTTGGTGTCATTTATGGCTTTCGCTACTTGATATGAAATCTATTAATTGTGAGATCAACTCGGTTTTAAACACAATCACGTTTGTGATTTATGATTATTGCGTCTCTGTTTACTGTAAATTCGGATCTCATTTCGTCTCAATTATGATAAAATTCAACGATGTTTGCTCAACAGCAAAAAGATTATTCATCAACAGAAAGGGAAAATCTTTCAGATGAAAGTTGAAAATTGATTGTTTACTATGGTTTTCCGTCTGGTCAAAATTGAGTGCGCAGACGATTTGATAGGAGAGGAGTTTATTATTTTTGAAATGATTAAGGATAAATATTGACATTGGTTGCACCAAATTCACGGAACCTCAGCCACAAATGAATGAATAAATGAATGAATAAACGAACGGAAAAAAACTGAACTGATTCGAATCTGTCTCGACCATGAATATAAAGTCATCGCCTTAAACCAATTGATGCGACATCGTTAATGATATTTAATACATGCTGTTTCTTTAGGCTTCGATATTGCGGCGAATGTAAGCTTTTATCTCAGTTAAATAAATAAATTAAAACGAAAGTGAGATCCATTGAGTCAATATTGGCTGCAAAATAAAATAAATTATCACGAACAAAGGAAGCGAAAAGCCAAAATAACAGAAACGATTTGCCCATTGCTCAGTGCCTATGCATAGTGAATGGGCGATCAATAAAGTGCTTTCCTCTTTGAATTTTTTTCCCCACTTTGGGCTCACGGAGAAAAAAATTTATTTTTGAATTCAATTTGAAATGTTTCATCCATTATGATGGAGCAACAAGAAAAATACTCGTTTCAATTGTTGGTTTCGTGGTTTGATTAATTTCCGTCTTTAACCAAAAATTTGCGTAAAATGTATGCACCGCCTATTTAGTCGAACAACTAGTTTTTTTTTTTTTTTTTTGAAAAAGATAATATTTTGATCAAATTCATTGAATAATTCATGATTTTTGGTCCCAGCCAATTAGATACACGCCTGTAATTTACTTTGAATTTGTTATCTTTTCCATTTTAGGCGTTTGCAAAATGAAAACAGAAAAAAAATAATCATATTTCCATTTGAAGCCATTGAAGAAACAAGCACAAGAGGCATCTAACTCAAAGGTTCATCGGCCTTCACATCAAACAAACGAATATCGAATATTATTTTAAATATTGCGATTCGAAATATAGCGTTATTTACCTGAACGATTCTTTTATACATTCAATTTGATCGGAATAGCCGTTTATTCAATTCAAAAATAATACGTCAGAGTCGCAAGAATATGGAGAGAAGAAATTGAAATTAAACGTCTAGAGGAGCACGATTACTTTCTAAATACTTGATTCGTCCTTATTGTATAGTAATTTTCAATAAGATCTGTGTCGATCAAAGTGGCCCTGCAATGTAATCTAAATGTGAATACAATGACTATACCAAATCGGAACGATCTCAAGTCATAATTATCATTTCGTTAAAAATTTTCTGTATCAAATGCAATTAGTGGAAGAGTTCAATTCGAACGAACATTAAAAACACTCGTTCACCATGGCTGATACGAAGAAGGCTTCGGGCTGAAAGGTAATATTTGATATTTACAATAAACAAATCATGAATGACGAATGACCTATTCAATATTCAATATGTACATGATATTTTGGCTTGAGCTCAATATTATTCTCGTTTTCATCTGTGGCTGACCCAAATTTTTCTTTATATTTTTTTTTTT
>GL501519.1:1682020-1703736 GCA_000149185.1 Mayetiola destructor
TTTGTTACATCAGCCACAATAATTAAAGGTATTGGCGATCCAGCGGCTTTTATTCGATCAGCTATTTCATTCAATCTGCTCTCATTTCGACCAATAATGACTACTTTTCCACCCAGCTTAGACATTTCAATAGCAGCATTCGCCCCAATGCCTGACGATCCTCCTGTTATTAAAATAACTTTATCGGTAAAATTCATATCGAATAGATATGTTGTAAAGCGAATTGTATTGAACAATGAAAACCGAACACATGTAACATGCACTTCATATTACAATTCAGCTTCCAGCAGTCGGCCGTTTTTATTCACAATTTTTGGGCCAACGGCAGGAAATTATTGACCGCAATTGAACAGAAAAAAAAATCGAAACATCTGCTGCGGTTCACATTATTTTGATAAATAATCTAATATGTGAGAACCGATTCGAATTTCGATAGTCATGTTTTGATAAACTTTATCCAAAAACAAATTATATATTAAATATGTATAAATGTAAATATTTTATCATTTATCATTTTCGAGACACATTCGATTGAAATGCGTTGGAGATTTCTTACATGAAGTTCAACTACAAATTATTGGAAATTTGAATATGCAATGAAAGTTGATTTTCGATTATTCTAATATATTACTATTATATTTTAACGTTTGACTGCGTATTTTTTTTTTTTTTGATTAACTTCATAAATTTTTTCTTCAAAAAAATAACTTTTGTGAATAGAATATTATATTTTTAACTTTGTGTAATTTTGATCAAAAAAAAATAAACAAAAAATATCCTAATATTCTATATTTTCGTTCAATGTTGTGAAAAATACGAGCAATGTAAAGACGAGTAAGGTAAAAACGAGTAAGGTAAAAACGAGTAAGGTAAAAACGAAGCAGCTATTCAACATAAGGGAACGATGAACGCATAAGAAAATGGAAAATGCACAGGGAGAAAGGTTCTTTAATAGCATTTTCGGAATGCTATATGGAATGCCTATTAAGGTCACTACGATTATTATTAATCAAAATATAGGCCAAAATTGGCATTTTCAATGACTCGAGACTCCATATTCGACACTCAACTGTGTCGACACTCATCGGTATTGATTGACTGAAAATGAAAATAATAATAATAATAATAATAATAATAATAATAATAATAATAACAATAAAAGGAAGGAAAAAAACAAGTGAATCGATTTTTCGTATCCATAGATCTATTATTACGCCAGTTTGAGTTTAAAATTTGAATAAACTAAAATGGAACGGCAAACGATACACTCTGAATATTGAATTAATGTATTATGGTATCGTAGAAACTAATCAACGCATTCATTCGATTCATTATGCGTTTTGGTTTTGAATTCCATTATTACATTATAGAATTGGTTTTATCCGTCTTTTTCGAACAATAGAAAATAAAAAAATAAAAATAAAAAACATGAAGTATTGTGGAATATTGATTCCTTCTGCTATCATCTCAATTATGTTATGATTTGAATTTATTTTGCATTGATTGGTTTGGTCATTCGTTATTCCGTCAACTTTGCATATGCATGATGCGTACGTGAATAAGATACCGATCTTATTGACATAAAAAAATATTCTATTACATTATAAAATAAAGAGAAAATAAAATCGAAGATGATATCTCAGCCCAGGCTTGTCATATTAAGTGAAAGAAGAAAATTTATCGATAGAAACCGAGAGGCGATCCGACGACTATATACATTATACATTGTAGAATATAGAGTGTAGAGTGTATAACTTTGATTGCCACCTATAAAATTCATACTGTTGGGCAATACATAAATCTTGATTGTTGAACGTTGAACGATGAACGCACAACAAATGAACACATGACTCGCATATTGAAAACGTTATAACGAATGAAATGGCGCTAAAAAAAGAACAAGTGAAAATCCTGACCCCATTAATTTATGGGAACAGCGGTGTGACATTTAATCGGTTTCAGATGAATTTTTGTTTTGTTTTTTCTTTCTTCGCAATGGTGCTGAAGTTGGCTCTGAGCTTTAAAAGTGGCCCACAACTCAAAATATATTTTTTTCGCGTCCTATACTAAATTTTGGGATCCGGTGAAATTTTTTCTTCCATTTTCGCCATTTTTTTTGTCCCTACATATTTTTAATGTGAGCCTAAAATAAAGAGTGGGGAAAATGACAAGACATAAAATGGGGAAAGATACACTCACGATGATTGTATACTAGGGTTTCCAAAAAAATTTCGTTCTATGATCAAAGACCATTTTTAGATTCTTTGGGACATTTAAAACACAATTGTAAAAAAATTTTTGAAAATAAATGTTTCCCCGTCTTCTAATTACGAAAAGAAATTTTGTGGATTCTCTCAAATTGAGAGAGAGAATCTATTACCGTGACAGTTGAATGATACACAATACCTAGGCTCCTCGTTTGAATAAATGAAATGTTTTTATCAATCTGGGAACAGACGAAAGTAATTTTAGGAAGGAAAAATAGTCATTATTCATCGAAAAAATTATTATTTTTATTAAATACGGTGATAATCTAAACAACATTCAATCTGAATGCTAATAAAAGAAACTATTGTATCATTAGCATTATACAATACTACAATATCATCAGCATTCGAATCTACTTTATGATTATTCATAGGAAGTGAAAATCGGAACTTCTGACTCCGGGTTTCATTTGAAACAGACAGCTTTTCAGACAAATTGAACAATTTCCTGGAGTGTAAGTGCATCTTGGTTCTTAATTAATGCAACATAAGCGCTTTGGCTTGTATCAAATATCAAAGTACTGAAATTGAGCAGAAAATTGGAAACACAGACAAGGACAACATAAAAAGATATAATTACAAATCGTATCACAGGCGCATTTACGTCTGCATACGTGAAGACGTAACAATGCCTCGAAATATAAACTGCGATTTTTTAATGTGTTCACAAAGAGACAACATAAATAAAAATAAAACGATCCTGTTTAAAAGAAGCTCAAACAGTAGGAGATTCATTTTCTTAAGAAAACAAAAAATAAAAAATTCAGCGGTGTTAAGTTTAAGAAGAATCCATTTTCAATTTTGTCTTTCGAAAAAATCTATAGCTTTCAACATTTGTGGCTTTTATTCTGAGACATTCAAATGTGTGCTTGCCAGGTGCGTGAAAACAAACATTAAACATTAATTAATGCACTGAATTGACTCGTGCCTCCTGTTGGTAAATTCACTTTTCAATTCGAGCTGTTTGCATCATTCAGTTTTAATATTATAGGTTCTAGGGCATAAAGGGCATATACACTAAATAGTGCTAGTGCCACAACGTAAATCCGTGTCTGTAATATAATTTGTGCTCAATGCACATTGCACATGGTATTCACGTATACCAAACACCATATTAATGGAATAAAGCTGTGTGTGTTTGTGGATTTTCTTTCGGGAACGAGCCTTGACCTCTAATAATAATCCCATTTGAAATGAAAAGCAATAGCAAAGGAGTGAATTATGAGAATATAATCGATCTGATTGAAAGGCGAACATTATTATCTATTTATGATGATTGAATAATGTCATTTGCTGTTCAAGAAGAAAATGCATTCAATTTGATAATAGAAAACTAATGATTTAGAATCTTTTTACTGTTGTTCAAATTTTTTATGTACTGGCCAGAAAGTGGAAAATTATAGAAAAAATTACTGAAAAATGAAGCAAAAGTGAAAAGTGTTTGGTCTTCTCTTCACTCATTTGTTCATGATAAAAAAAAAAATGAACAAAAATTGTCTAATATTCCAAACGCTAAACTGCAAATATTTGACCTTGACACAATTTTTGGCAGCTTGCATTATTTTGAATGTGACTTCACTTTATGTGATTTTCCTTCGTTTGATAAAATGTAGTGTGCCTTTGTTTGCGAAATGAATTTTTGTGCCATTCATATATTTTTCAATTGTTTTTTCACCCTTTTATGCATGCGCTTAATGCATTGTGAAGATGACTGTATATTGTTTACAATCATCAATATTTGGTGAAAATTGATAATTTTGCAATTATCTACATGTATGCATCACGGATTCTATTTTCGTTAAGTTTTTTCGGTTTCTGCTAACAATAATTTTAAAAACTCAATAGGATTTTGAGTTGGTGATACGCGGTTATCACATGTGCGTATTCGCGAGCGGGAAGAAATTTGATGTATGTATGAACTTTTGAAAAACTATGGGTCAGAAGGGACTGATCTTTTAGATTCATACGTTCTAAACAGCTCTCAATTCGAATATAGAAAGAAAAGTTTTGAAATACAATTTCTCTGGTGCCTGGTTGATGCTTGACCGTAAACTAGATACGACCTGAATCTACCTGCCTATGCATCAATAACCGTTCTTAACATGCGTGTGCAATCGATTTTTTATTAACTTAAAACTTCCAGCCGACTTGTACGTTGCAAATATCCTTATGTCTTTTCTGACCGGGATGGGCAATAATTGTCATGATGGAATGCCGTTTGTATTAGGCATGTGAATGGTGAAATGTGCAACATGTATGAACAAAAACATTCAAACTTTGTACGTACGATGCGGTGCGTATGTCGTGTGAGCCAATGGAAACAACCTCAAGTTGACCGATGAAGGAATTGTCGCTAAATTCAAAGTTCGTTTAAAATGAAAGTGGAAATTAACATAAAACCACATTGTTCGCATCGTCATATTAACAGGACAAAATATACGACGATGTTCAGCTTGACACACAATTTTTGCTTCTTTGTATTTGAAATATAGGTCATCGATCTATTTCTTATACCATGTTTCCCACACATATTTGTTCCTGTATTTTTCAGTATACATCATATATATGCTCATTCGCTATGTTTTTTTTATTGCGTTACATTGAATAAAAAAATCAGTGTCAGTTTAAGGACTGAGGGCTACATTGATGACTGGTGACCTTATGCAAATTTCCACAATTTCGCCTTTTTCAACAACAGTAATAATAAAATTCAACAAAAATGTATATCAGGTAAATGAATATCGATATGAGCAGTTAACGCCTGTATATATATTATGATAATAATAATATTAATAATTAGTCATTCTTATATAAACGCATGTTCAATGCTCATATGATATCACAAATTTGCAATATGTGCGTTCGTAAATCGATCTTGATCAAAATGAAATAATCGAAAGAGGTCATAATCCGCATTAGTTACAAAATAAAGTTGAATTTAATGGTGTGCCAACGCCAACGATGCAAAAATGAATGGAATCTTCTGTGAAAACCAAACAATAATCAACAATACCCAGAACCGAAATGTAAAACATTTCCAAGTTATAACACCAACTAGTAAGTAGAAGAGGGCAGAAACGACGCCACAACAAATCAATGATACAATCAACCTCATGCTAAGTTGCAATTTAGCGGTTATAGCAATGTTGGAGTTGGTTTTAGCATATTTTCTTGTAATTTGTTTGTAGGTTTTCTTCCTTTGAATCATGAAGTATTTTTTGAATCAAAGCCTAATGATCATGACTTTAGTTAATTTAAGACTTACTTTTTTCATTTTCAGGATAGAAATTCAAGGCTATTGTGTATTATGGACCATAACTAGTTAAAATGGCTGAAATATGTTTATCTCAAGTCCGTCATCTAATTGTATAGTTTGAAAATCTTTGTGTGATGAAATTTTGATTCTCAAAATTATCACACACCATTCTGAGTTCATTTTATCTAGCTGAATATTCACGACTGAGAAAATATTCGTTTGGATAGCTTCATTGCCAATAAATTAGAGTACTACTTATGTGGTAGATTTGAGAATCCAGTTTTCTATGTCAATTTTTCCCAGTCAATGGTTTTCAGAACAATCGGATTCTTTTCAATGATCGACGAATACAATAAAACATTGACTCTTATTGTTAACTCTAAAAAAAATATTCAAAAGTGTAGACTTTTGTAGACGCAAAGACGGATTTTACATGATAACTTCACATTGCACATATATCAGGCTGAAAGAAAAAAAACACTTAAACTTATCTCACCTCTTGCTCTCGTCTACAGAAATGTCTATAAGACGGGGAACAGAAAGTGACGATAAACGATACGTTTAACCGTGTTTGCTCTCAGCGTGACATGTTACTTAAAATGAAAGATTTATAAAACTGTATGTTTCATTCGGGATACGCATAGAAGAAAACATTACCAAACAATTAGCCTAGATGGTTGGATTCAAAGTATAGTGAGCGTTTTTTTTTTCATGATGCAGCAAAAGTAAGCGATAATATATTATATGCACAATGCACACTTCTTAATGAATTTTTTTTTTTCATTTAAGATTTTTATTTTTCAACGGAATATTCAATTCCAAAACTCAACGCAATTCACCGGCATAAAGATCTATAGTAGCCATTATACATATATTGTTAGATGAGATTAAAATCATGGACTCCATTTTTCCAGGAAGGAACCACTTATAATAATTTGATATATATGTATAAGAAAGCAAAAAGCTCAGCTCTTAAATGGTCAGCTGTTATTCTTTTTTTAGATCAATAGCACGCGTTTTCTTCAATAGTATCAAAGACAGTTGATTTGATTTGATTTCATTTCTATGTTTTTTCGCCCCTTATTTTCAATAGTCATTTATATTATTACATTCCCCCATTTTCCTCTATTTATGACCATGCCAACCACCGCACAAAATGCATACATGATATACCTGTGTGAAAAACCAGCACTAAATCTTATTTGATTGGTGAAACGACCAACATTCACCAATGGTTATTGGCAAAATGAAACTTTCTACGGTAGGTCATCGGCACAGTGGTGACCTACTTTTTCCTTCATGTGTATCCCGTTATCCATATCGTAGTATGGTATATGATATGTGTAAACTGTACAAAGTATAATAATATACGACTTACGATAGATGAAATATGTTGAACAATATACATGTGCTTCATATCTGCGGTCTTGGCACTCATACATGGTTATACAGGAAGTGGCCGGTTTCATTACTATTCCCATAATATTTTTTCTCTTTCGATCTATAGGCCTCATCGATAAACTTCGTAAGGTTCGTTTTATTTTTAATTTTGGTGAAAAAAAAAACATCTGTTCATATGCATGGGATAGTGATATTAATGTGTACACTTTGGCTCGTATAATTCTGTAGTAGTCCTGAAAAATTCCTATTTTCTAGCACGAACAATGAACAGACAAATGAAGAGATACAAATTTTATATGTCGAGGAGCAATGGTTATCCGAAGAATCGGCACAAATAAGGATATTCGGCGCATTCATGACATCCAGTTCAATTTTCAACTGTACATTGTACATACATAGATTTCTATGTGACACACCGAATAAAATTAATATCGAACCTAACCGAATCGAACATAACGGTACTACATACTACATAGTACATAGTATATAGGCGATGTTTTCCTTTTACCTGCATGCATTTCATATCACACAGGCACAATTTCAAAATTGGTTATCGTGTATACGGTATACGGTGTACGTGAAAAATTGTGTTTTATATAATATTCATCTAGAATTACCGTCGAACCACACAGAAACGAAACAAAACAAAACAAACCCCTATTCAATGCAAAAAGCATGTTATTTCTACTGAAGAAAATCATCTTTTTCAACCTTCTAACTGTTCTTCTGAGCTCATTCGTTTAATCCATTAAAAATTGTAAATTTCGGAATTAAAAATATAAGTCATTTTACGGATTTTAAATTAACAATTTGAGAGAAAAATGGAAAAATTCATCAATTTTCAACAGTCAACGCCAGTTTGACCAGGGAATGTCAAATTGAAAATATGTACATATATCTCGAAATTTCGATTTCAGTGGTTGATTGTTATGTTGTATTGCCTCCTTCATTTCTCTTGGTACGTTTGCTTAGTACGTCTGTTTGTTTTCTTTTTCTTTGTTTTTTTTTTTTTGCTTTTTTCATTGCCATAAATATACTGGATGTTTGTGTGCCATGTATCCGACCTATTCAATACAACTGGATGTGTATTGCATTTCCTGTGTTTGTATATACATATAGTGCACTCATTGTACTTCTCCGACATTCGATTTGTTTACACACCATGGCAATGGCTTTTCAACACACGCCACATCCAACTCCAATGGAACTTTAACAACTCCTCCAATAATTTTCTTTTGGTTGATTCGATTCCTTATATCTCTCCGCTTTTTATTTCCTTCATCAATATACAATTTGTAATACGAATTTAATTTCAGTTGCAAATACAATTGTTCTTCGATTTTCCGAAGGGATGAAACGATGTAACCATTTCAGTGAAATTTGTTCCCAATTTAAAATTTTTACATGTAACATAATGAGATAAACTAGGAGTTTTAAGTTTTTGGCCAGCATCTTAATTCAAATTCAAGAATTTTTATACTTATGAACGTGGAGCAAGTTCAAATATTTAACTTTCACCGAGAAAATAAAGCAAAAACGCACATTAAACTACAGCACAGCATACATTAGTCAACATAGTTAAGGAGAAAAGTCAATTTTCCTGGGGTTTTTTGTCCACTTTTCAATCTTCTAGATCCATTTTTCTCTGCCGATCTCTTCGTTTTTCGCTTACTTATTCAGTACTGAACATTGAACATTATTTGTAGCTAGAAACTTTACTCATTCATTTTTTCCTTTATGATGAATCATATACTTTTATAGTTGGTAATTGTTGTTAGCCAGAACGACGACAAACTAAATCGATTCGTATTAAATGAAAGGACATCGATCGATTTTCCAAACAACAAATTATTTGTCATTGATTTATGAGATATGAATATTCCTTTCCTTCTATGGAATTAAATTTGGATTTTAACAAATGCATCAATCACCGTACAAAATTGATTTTCTGCACGAAAAAGGATAAGCCTCAAGTGAACGGGGTATTAAAATTTTGATAAATCTATTTGATTATTTCCGTGTTTCTCCTGACATACAATAAACAGATGAAAACAATGATGTGGATAGTGAACAGGCTAAAGCTCTACAGCGAATATTGATAACAGTGAGACATTCAAACAATAAAATAAAATTTACTTGGTTTTTTTATCAATGACACATTCTTCAGACGTATTTATACATAATTTTTCTGCTGCTATACATATTTTATATTTATATAATATAGTTCAGTATGTATTGGAATATTTAAATGATGCATGGGAATTTTTCTTTTATTTCATAAAAAATAAAATCAATTCACTTTTCTTTAAAAAAAAAAGGAGCTCACATCGGAGCCTTTTCTTTACATTATTCCTTTTTTCGCGAGCAAATGTTATAGCATTAAATAGTTCAAGGTCTGAAAATCAAATCAAAGTGCATTGCTTACAATAAAAATACATATAAATGTGCCGTGTAACTGCACAGTGGCACTGTGCATGATTTACCGTGCATAACAGTCACCAAAATCACACTCACACTCACACTCACACAAACCACACCACATCACATCACAGACTCGACCATTTTCGATTAGATTATATCATATTCCTAATTTGTTTTTCCTCTTTTTTCGGTCTTCTTTTTTTTTTTTTGGTTTATATATTATAATATCATTTCAAATGGTTTGGAATAGAAAGTCAAGGCACGGCTTAATAACATGAATTGATGAATTATTATTCGATGTGAATTTTGCATGAAATGAAAATGTTGGGAAATTGTACTTACGGACAAATATGTTGCTCATTAGCGTTGCAGGTAAACAGAAAACTATCACCAAAATGTCAGCTGCAGCTAAATTCACTATAAAATAATTTGTAACAGTTCGCATCCGGGGCGATCGTAGGACTACTGCAATAACAAAACTATTACCAATTAAACCAACTATAAAAACTGTCACATATGCCACACAATAAACGACCGTTAATATTTCTGAATGACGGTAAAAAAATTCAAATTCTCTATTCATTACAAATGAATCATTATCTGCAAATCGAATGTTTGTCTCCTATTTTTTAGGCAGAGAGAAGAAAATAAAAAAAAAAATAAAATGAAATGAATTATTTTAATTATTTTTTGTCATCAAATATTTTTTTATTTTCTTGATTCATAAAATGCGAATCATTTTGGATTTTTATCAAACACTCACATTTAGATCATCGATCGCCACATTAAAATTACCAATTTGTGAATCTTGTAATCGAAGCGTGCCAGCTTCGACTAATGGATTAAAAACTCTCTGCATATTTATTGCGATTCCCATAGTCTCCATATCACTGATTTATAATATCAGCTGCCAATCCAATCAAATGATCAATACCGAAAAAGAATTGAACACAATTTTAAATAAATATTCATTGAATACATGAAAAACATAGTAAATTCACTGTTTAAATAAAACCTACGCATTTATATCCTCGATCATGTTCATTATATTAATATTCATAACAAACTATCAATTCATTGAAATCTATGGTTAACGGTTTTTTATTCGAATTTTATTTCTGTTATTTATTGTTCATATGCCAAAAGTAGAAAAAAAAAAAAAGAAATTCTGTTGTGGTGTGAAATTTCCAGTGGTGTTATTTTCATAAAATGGGAAAATGGGTTAAAGCTTCCAATAAAATAAAATGAACGAAGGAAAAAAACAACAGGAAAGTAGTTTGGTATGTTTACGGTGAGGTGTATTTGAAATTGTTGTCAAGTATTTTTGATACCATTGGAGCTGCTAGACATATTACAGTCGCGTCATGTCGATTGTTGAACTAGACTGAGAGTGAAATCAGAATGTTTGCATATAAATTGAACGGAATGATTCCGAAAAGTTCAAATACCCTGATGTTTGTGTATTGAAAGACATGCCATACCATCCATAGTCCATAGTACATACATAACAAATGCGCGCGCACAATATATTTTCACTGATGTGAAGATGAAACTCCATTGAATAACAACAACAACAACAACAACAACAACAACAACACTAGCAATCAGTAGTATACCAATTGTGGAGCATTTCAGCCGGATAGATATCGGATAAAGTGTATATGTTTAACAAAAGAAAGTCCTTCGTATCCATTTACATTGGTTCGATATTCCAATCAAATATCGTTCAATGTTTCTTCTCTTTCATTTCGTTTTTGCCTACTTTTCAATAAAACCATCAATGCAGACTCAATGTGAAAGTTATTGAAATTTTTCGTAATTTTTTTTCTCTCTTTTTTTTTCTTAAGTCGTTTTTGCTATTCCACTACAAAAGGGTAAGTCGCACCAACTTACAAAGAGTCAATTTGTAGCTGTGAGGTACAGTACACTGCCGCCGTTACTATTACAGGCGGCGTACAGCCTATTTTGCCTTCTTTGGCCAGTACGCTATACGCAACCTTACTGAGAGGAGATAGATAAAAACAATGTTGTGAAAAGTTGTAGATCCAAGGGACATCACTTGCCGAAGAAACCAATCATCTATCTCTCAAACTGAGGGCTACATAAAGCAAAAAAGAAAGTGGAAGTACGCGTACTCAAATCATACTTTCCCAGCCTTGATTGAAACTATATTCCAATAAGCGTCTGAATTCATGCAAAAAATGCATTTGGTGTTTTTGAAAGACTTTAGCGATACAATGCTTATATGATCCATTAGCTATTAGGCATTCATTACCGACAGTCCGTGCTCAATTGCTTAAGCGATTGAGCGTCTATTCAAGGGTAATAATATAATCATAAAATCATGATATTAATTAATCCTTCGAACGAGGATGTATTTATAAGCGCTGAGCACTGCTGAACATGACACATATTCACCATAATTAGCAATGCTCAAAAAGTGCACAGACGTGACATTGTGCAACATAGACGTTATATGTTCGATGATTTTGCACCGAAACTCTGGATCAAGGTATCTTATTCAATAGTATCGTTGAGGATGTGAAAAGTGTGTCATGTTTCGTTCTACCTTGAACTTGGTCTATATTCAATATTCATCCTACTGTATATACATATTCAAAAATGAGAATGCTTTAAAAATAAATTGTTGGATTCCAAAACTAGCTTTTCCTTACATTGAAAGTTGTAATTGGGAATAACTTAAAAATGAAAAAAAAATAAAAATAAAAATTAAAAATAAGTTTGAAAAAGAAACTCTTATGCCCTCATATTTTGAAAGGTTCATTGTTTCGACAGGAGCTTTAAGCCTGTAAAATTGGAAGCCTTGCTAAATTGATATTTTGAGCTGAATCTTGCTTGCACACAAACATACAGACACATACACACACGTTTCACAACAAAATCAAACAGCATTCTAAAATACAGTTTTTCGTAATCTCCTGGCTACAAAACGAAAAAGTAACATAATCCCAACAAATTTTTCCAAAAACGAGCGATTCCTTTACTTTTCCTCCCAGAATGTACGGAAAAAGAAAAATTCGGAAATTCTTGTTATTATTTTTATGCTCATTTCGTTTCAAAAGTTTGGTTTATTTTTTTATTTTAATCGACAACTTTAACGCTAACCACTACATTCATAATTATTTTTTTCGGTAACAAAATATTTCATTTAAATTTCATTGCTTATTCCAAATTTCAATCATTAATACAAAATTTGTGGGCCGAATGGAAAATGGATAGAGAGCATACATTCAATTAAACGCTTATTGCAAGAAAGTCCTTCGTATTCGTTTCACATTGGATTGACATTACAATAAAATATCGTTCACTGTTCCTATTCTTTCATTTCGTTTTTGCATTCTTTTGAATGGAACCATTAATTCGGACTAATTTAGAAGTTATTGAGTCTTTGTATTGTATTTTTTTTTTGCCGTCATTTACTTGGGTACTGGGATTGAATTTCTTCTGCTTTATTGGTGAATAATAGCTCAACCATACATGATTCAAAATTAAACCGCTCAATAACAACCAATTTGCTCAAGTTCCAAGCGAATTGCGGATAATGAACGTATAGCATCGACAATTTCCTGGTCCATTGGATAATATTAATATCAAAATCTAGGCTGGATGATTTGATTGCATTTGATGTGTCGAGTCTGAACGATTAAAACATCATCGCGATTAAACCCAATTCTACAATTAACGGGAAAAAACCTATATTTAGATTTTTATTGATAATTTTTACAACAGCTTTCAAATATGAAGGAAATATTTACCTTTAAGCATCTGGCCGATAAACAGTATCAAGTATAGGCAATAAGCACATTACGAAGCAATTGTATGACATAATTAAAACGTGTTGGAAATAACGATCGTAACGATCTAGATGCAAGAATTTTTTCCACTAACACATAATTATCTGCAGAAGAAAATAGTCGCAGTTCGTCTAGCGGCTGCATATTTATACCAAAAATCAACTATAAGTGGCATACAATTTTGAGATGAATTGGACTCTTTCGTTACAGCAGTTATCATCATTGATATATCTCGTTCCATTTGCAAATCGAACATATTTTCCAGTCGCTAATTTCTTCGAAATTTTAAATTTTTACAATATAAAATGAAATTTTCTTGTGTGAATGCGAAACATAACCAATAAAATTAATTATTATTGTTTAGCAACATCATCACCAACATTGACAATAACTCCTTCATTTGATAGTATTCTGAGGCTTGTTATAAAGAAACACCATCGTACATCAATAAGATCGATTTTTGGACAATGTGATAATATATTTTGATGTGAAACATTGCGTGCAGCTAACGCACCAACTTGTTTCAACTGAAATAATTGCTTGTGTGCATCGTATGGATTGACAGCAGAATGTAGCGACATCGGCTGACAGTTCGTTTATGGTATCGTGAGCCTTTGCCGCTATTATAACTGTCATTGTTTACCGATTTCTTTCGCTCTCGATATCCTATTGAAATTCGCATTGGAAACAACAAACACAAATTATCATGTGTTGTCATTTGAATAAAGCGTCGTATTTGTAGCAAAGTGTTGCATCAGTTTAATAACGAAATTGTAGAATGTGATCGACTTACCGGGTAACAATTATTTTCATTTAAATAAAAACAATGGCTAATCGAGAAAGTAATCGCCAACAGCAACAGAATGAATTAGAAGTTATTCAAGTAAGAGTCGTTCGTTAATCCCAAATTTTTCGTCATCCAAATTTTGCATTCAGATTAATATGTGTCCGAAATTTTTACGAAATATACGGAACCGAGTCATCCAATATGAAGTTTTTGTTTTAAACCTTTATCAATATTTCCCAATTTGTTAACAGTCAATTTATGGGAATGATGTTAGAGATTTACGCGATAGTTCGAATGGCTGGCGACCACTTGACATAATCATCACATTATTGCCACAACAGGGTTCGTCAGGCAGTCGTGAAGTGTATGCAAAAACCAGTCTGCACATAATTTGCCCATCAAAATACCCAAAAGTGTGAGTAAAATATAATAAAATGTGACTCATGATAGTATTTTTATTGAATATATTGATTTCTGATCGAATCGATTAACCGGCCTACGAATTTTTCTGTGTTTACATTGTGCTGATAACGCAATATTTTCACATATGGCACAGATTTATCGCGTCAGCAAGCCTTTACCAGAGTTTGCATTGAATCCACATCATATACATTTCGAATGAATTACATATTATCATTTGTCTAATAAATATAAATTGTTTCCCATTAATTTTTATTTTTGGTTTGTAGTTCACCGAAAATTACTTTGAATGAAACGAAAGGATTGTCCGATAAACAGAAAAACGAACTACTTGCCGAACTAACAAATTTGTGCGAGCAAAAAAAGGGCGAAGTAGTTATTTATGATTTGACTCAAGTCGTACAACAATTTTTGCACAAACACAATAAACCACCGAGTGGCAGTTTCTATGATCAAATGCTTATTGAAAAGAATAAACGTGATGCAGATTTGATGCAAGAGCGTGCACAACGGCTGAGTCTAGAACAGCAAGTTATTCGTGATGAAGTATTTAAGCGTAAGGAATTATTACGAAATGAGGACCGATGGAATCGTGATGGTCGACGAAGTATGAGTGAACAAAGTCCAAAACATCGTGCCAATTCGGTTGAATCATCTGATAATGCACGTGATCGAATATATCAAAATAATTGTGATTTACATTTAAATAGCGACAATTTGTATTTTCCTTCGGTGGGTCGAAAGATTCAGCGTGGCTGTTGTTTAGGTGAGCATTGAGCATCGAATATTTTACGAATATGTATGCATTCGACTTATACATAATTTAATTTAACCTGTGATTTTCTATTTCATTTTCTATCTACAGGCCATTCACAAAACGGCAGTATAGCCTATTCAGGTATAGATTTTGAAACGGGTCGGTTACTATATTTAACCGAATGGAACATCAAATATCCTCAATTTGAAACAAAATGTACGATAAATTGTAAAAATGAACCAAGCAGATGTAACGGTCATACTCTTGATGAAATAATAACTTCAATCGAACGAGAAGTGATGTATTTTTCACAACATATTCAACATAAAAATTTAGTCAATTATGAAGCTGTATCGTGTTTACGACGAAAAGAAGGTGTTGTTATTTGGTTGATGCAGGATTTTGTGCGCGGAACTAGTGTGAATAGTATATCAAATTCGATGGGCTGGTCGTATTTGGGAGTCAGTATTATTGCAAAAGGAATTCTGGATTCACTTATTTATTTGCACAACAAGGGCATTTCACATAGTAATATTGATGATTGTTCGGTTTTTATGGATAATTCGGGAATGTGCCGTGTCAGTGATTTTTCACTAATACCATATTTATGCTATTTATTGGGCGCACCAAAAAATAAACAAGGTGATCTACCAGCATTGGGAAGCATGATCGAATCTCTCATTCTACCGAATTCAGACATGATGGATTTCATTGAACTTTGTAAATCGGAACGAACACTGACCACTTCTGAACTACTTGAGCATCCATTTTTATCGGCAAATCCATCAAATGAGCCGAATTGCGTACAGCCGATTTGTGTACAAGAAAAAAAGAAAAGTGATACATCAATGGTTTCATCATCTGGCCGATCACGATTAAATACAGAATTTGAGGCTTTACAATGGCTTGGACAGGGAGCATATGGTGATGTTTTAAAAGTTAAAAATAATCTAGATAATCGACAATATGCTATTAAACGAATTCCGCTTACAAGCAAAAGTAAACAAATATTTAAGAAAATGACCAGAGAAGTTGAACTTTTGTCACGTCTCAATCATGAGAATGTTGTTCGGTATTTCAATAGTTGGATCGAAAATGCCAGTGAATCAGACCTTAAATATGCGATACCAGAACTAGAAGAGGATGATTTAGAAAGTAGCACCGAAAGTGACAGCAAATTATGTGTTTTATCAAAACAGGATGAGAATGATTCGAATGATTGGTTAGGTGTATCGTAAGTGAAAATGAAAATTTTTTTACAAGCTTTTTTGTTGATTAAAATGGATTTTTTTCGTTTGTTTTTCTCTTATTGTTGTAGCCCGCATTCAGCGCGTGAGTTCAGTTCGGATGGTATTGAGTTTGTTAACTCTGATGGAGAACTAGCGGCAGATGAAGATGATGACGAAGAGAATGCAAATGAAGAATCTCACAGCGATGCAATGGATCAACAATCGCTAAGTCGCTCCCAAAAATGCGAAGTACAAATAATGTATATACAAATGGAATTCTGTGAAAAGAGCACACTCAGGTATCAAGACTTCACTCTCTTTATCTTTCTACCAAAATTTAAATCAATTTGAACGATATGTTTCCAGGTCAGCCATTGATGATGATTTATACAAAAATCCAGAACGTCTATGGCGATTATTCCGAGAAATAACTGAAGGCCTAGCTCATATTCATTCACAGGGAATGATACACAGAGATTTGAAGCCGGTTAATATTTTCTTAGATTCACGCGATCAAGTCAAAATTGGTGATTTTGGTTTGGCCACAACTAGTTTTTTGGCCTTGCAACAAAATCATGATGTGAATCTATCACAGAATCGAGGCGAAATTGGAAGCTCTCATACAGGAAAAGTCGGTACGGCTCTATATGTTGCGCCTGAATTAATGGGCAAAGCAGCTAAATCAACATACAACCAAAAAGTTGATTTATATTCGTTGGGAATAATATTCTTTGAAATGTGCCACCGTCCATTTAGCACTGGAATGGAAAGAGTTGAATTGTTAGCTGCATTACGATCACCAAAAGTATCAATACCATCCTATATGGAGACTGATCCAAATTACGCACAACCGATCAAGGTAATCGTTCACACAACATTATTCATGTGACGAATGACAGGCATAACAATAATAACAAATTAAACCAGGTTCTCAAGTGGTTATTAAATCACGATCAGAATAAGAGACCCACTGCCGATGAATTACTCGTATCCGATCTTATGCCTCCAGCGCCAATCGAAGATAGTGAATTACAGGAAATGGCACGGCATGTTTTGGCCAATCCACAAAGTAAATCGTACAAATATTTGGTAACGCGTTGCTTAGCACAAGAAAGTGATGCCATTTTGGAGCACACATATCATTTAGATATGGTGCAAACCAATCCAACATTAGAAATAGTTAAGGTATCACATTTGAATGATGTTTGCCAATCAAAGGCTAATCCAATTTTTGTTCGTCTTTTTTAGCGGAAAATTATTTCACTGTTCCGAACGCATGGTGGTGTTGAGGTTGTAACGCCATTGCTGTCACCATATGTTAAAACAACCAAAACGAATGCAGTTCGTCTGATGACCCATTCTGGTAGCGTTGTAGTTCTACCTCATGATTTACGGGTCCCATTTATAAAACATGTCGCAATGTCCGGTACAAAAATAATGAGACGGTTCTCCGTGGGTCGAGTGTATCGAGAGATCAAAGCATTCAATTTCCATCCAAAACAGTTGTACGAATGTGCGTTTGATATCATCACACCATCGCCATTGAATGATGGAAGTAAGTTTGTTTTTTATAATTTTGTTTTCCTTTTTGTTTTTTTTTTTATGACTGCAACATTTAAATGATTCATTTGGTTTTAGGAAATCGTTTGGTCGACGCTGAACTTATATCAATTGGCTATGAATTAACGAACATTTTGCCTATTTTCAATCAAAGAAATCTCTCGTTTCGGCTGAACCATACATCACTTTTAAAGGCTATTTTGATCAATCATAACGTACCAACCGAAAAATACAATGATATATTTGCTGCCATATTAGACTTCACCGATCGACGAATTTCAAAATTTCAATTGCATTCAACGATAACAGTTTTATTAGGATCATCAAAGCATAGTGCAACTAGTTTAATTGACATCCTGTTAACGGAAATACCGCTCGGTGGGCCACGAACTTTCTCAACAAATGGATCCAATTTGAGGAATTTGATCAAAGGTCATAGCGAGGCATCGAAAATGGCTAAGGCTGCCATGGAAGAAATCGAAAATGTCGTCGCATTGGCACTAAGTCTTGGTGTTTCGGTAATTGAATGAAAGTTTATATGATATTGAAATTGAAGACCAGCTCGTATCCACTTTATATTAATTATAATTATTTAATTTTGTAGTGCCCCTTGAAATTATATGCCGGTCTCTCAATTGGATATAATCAGGCACAAAATGGTGGAATCATTTGGCAGCTACTCGGACATTTCAATAACAAAGATCATCATCATGTATTAGGTGTCGGCGGACGATATGATTATATGCTTTCGGAATACCAGTAAGTTTATATCACAAAATCGATTCGAATCGAAAAATCATAAATCAAAAAATTATTCACATATGTTTGCAACTGTTTACAGAAAACAGGCTCAAAATCGTGGTGTAACGCCATCACGTAATATAAGCGGAGCCGGTTTATCATTTGCATTGGATAAAATATTGAATGTATTGAATGCATGTCATGCAGAAGATACAAAACAAACAGATGTTGTTGTTTGTGTTTCGGGTGCTCGGCCAGTTTTACGAGATGTTACCCAAATTTTACGTTCATTGTGGTTAGCGGGTATACAATGTGCTGTTGTTCAGGCAAATAATCCAGAAGAATGTCAGGATTTGGGTAAAGATTTGGGTGCAATCTATTATATTGTCTACACGGATGATGGTATACTTCGCGTTCGATCCTGGATCAATGATCGTTTTGAGGAGCGACTATTAAATCGTGATGAAATTATTGCATACATTAAAAAGGCGCTTAAACCTGATATTCCAATAGAACATTCGATAAGCTCTAGTGATTCGACAAAACATAGTCGAAGCAATGCCAGTTTAGCAGAACCGTCATTGCAAATGGCATTGCCAACGGTTGACATTATATTTAATACGGCTGAAAAAATGACGGCCAGCTCAAGAAAGCGTCATGAAAACGTGCTCACCAATCAGATGTCAGAATCTCTAATTTTGTTCAATAGACGAGAACAAGTGGCCGTTATTGTTGTTGATTTGCAACCGATGATTGTGCGAGCAATGATTGGTGTAATTGAACCACGTGGCGGAAATTCAAGGGATATTAAAAGTGAGATTACTCATCTCACTGAACGATTTCCAGAATCGAAACGCTACATTAAGGATGTCATTTCAGAGATTCATGATCTCTATTCAGAGAAAAAACGTCCACCAATTGTCTGTTTATATTGCTTAAAAGATAATTATTATCGTTTTGTTTTGTAGTTATTATCGTTTTATTTGCGATTTGTTGACATTGTGGTTCATTTCAAATCGTTGATTCTCTAGGTTTTTATAAATAATAATTGTTTTCTCTCAAATAAGAACAAATCAGCGAAATCCTTATACTTTAACAAATCGATTATTGTACTACATTTTAAAGAGAAATATTTTTAAAGTGCATTTAATTTATCCAGGAATATTTTATAAAATTTTGTAATTTGTCAAATGAAGATGAAATTTAAAATATAACAGTTACAAACAAAATCTTTTCATTCATTAATTGCTTTCAAACGATCGGAAATGGTTTGCTGAGCGACGCCAAGTGATTTTGCAAGTTCTTCTTGCGTTTGTGACGGATCTTGATCGAACAATGCCTCTAATTCATGGTCTTCAAACTTTTTCACCTGGCCGGGGCGTTCTTTGTCTTCGGTGTCAAAATCACCATCTTTGAACCGCTTAAACCACCGCTGACACATTCTAACGTCTATAGTATAGCCCGGGTAAGCTTCGGTAAGCAATTGATGTGCTTCGGTTGCTTTTTTCTTTAAATGGAAGAAGCATATTAAAACTTCCCGCAAATGTTGTTTTGATGGCACGAATGTAGACATGTTACGGCTTCACAAAAAATTGTGTGTTTTCACTAATGACCAATAACCTAGACTGAAATAATTAGGCAATGACATGATGTCATGGTCAAAATTCACCTCAGAGTAATAGATATGAAGTTGTCTGCAATAACGACATTTTCAACCGGTAGTCCTATTATTATCTAAATACAGAAAACCAAAGTGGTCCTTTTAGAAATTTAAATTATTTTTTTCCTCTTTTATCTAAATATCAGCGACTATCAATGCGGCACCAGACAACACGATCGCCTCACTCGATGCAAATGTTGAAATCTTCAAATTACAAATCTCAGCTCCTCTTGTCGAATTACTATATAGAGGCAAATCGACGACATTCTTTCCAATTTGCAGGCCTTTCCTTGCATATGTTATGGTGATATTTTTTATCTGTGATGGGGATCCGAATTCCGGTAGGTTCAACACAATTTTATTGTCTTTCCATGCAGCGCCATCGACCTGTATGAAAATTTTGAAAGACTATTATGCTATTGGATTGAATCTTACATTTGAGAATGAAGCACCTGTAATGAAGTCACAATGGCTTTAGTTGTGCTCATATTATTCAGCGTATGTGAAAGATTCGATATCAGCTCGAGTTCACATGTCGATGTATCCAGTTCCCTGTTCGAAAATAAAAATAATATTCAGTGAAATGGCCAAAGGCAAAAAAACAATGCAAAGAAAAAAAAATACTTACCTTGCGTTCATCAATTTCAACGCGGCCAAAAACGATTGAACATGAAAAACTTTTGTGAAATCGATATTATCACAAAAATCAATATGGCTGCTAATTTGGAAACGTTTTTCAGCTTCAACGCCTCGACTCACTACGGCTTTAATATAGTCTACAATCGATCTTGGACCTGACCAAATTTGTCGCCACTTTAACGGAACTTGATTCTCGCAAATGATTCGTATAAGATTCAATGTTTCACGAGTTATCGACGATAAATCTTTAATAGCAATATGAATTGTACTCAGCGTATTATGAATGGTTTTGAATAGATCTATAGTCAGAAGTAGTTCAGATACAATGAACAACATCCACGGGCTTGTCGAATTGGTTGTATCGACATGTGACAACTCGCTCCAACTTGTCAATTTGACAGTCTGAAATCAAAATTTCGATAAACTCATTTGGTCAATATAAAAACTTCTCCAAAAATTGTTATGAGTCAAACCTCATTCAGTTTTCGCCAAAGGCTTAGAATTGGCTTAATTCGCTTATCAAAGTTTTTCATATCCATAGATAATTCTGAATCTGTTATAAAGGCCAATGAACGAGAAGAAGAAGAAGGAGATTAAAAAGGGAAAATTACAATCTCAATCTGTTTGAGCTATCAGCTTACACTTACGTCTCAATTGTTTGAAAATATTGCGACACATGATTGCATCTCGAACCAAGATCGTTGTCGCTGATAAGCCAAATGACTCCGGACTGTCCGTATCGGGCATTTGTTGAATCGCACTC
>GL501519.1:1704616-1719645 GCA_000149185.1 Mayetiola destructor
TGTAGTGATTGATCTATTTTCGAGCTACTTGTTTTCACTTCGTTCAACGTTTCCAACAATTTCTGCCATGATATGAGGACAGAGAGAGAGAGAGAGAGAGAGAGAAAGAGAGACAAATAAAATAAGAAACGAGAATGCATAGATTGGAATTTGAAATGAAATCTGAGAAATTTACTTCATTTTTGAGGATATCTCCTTGTGATTCCGATAATTCCAACAACAATTTCTCTTGAAGCTCCTTACGTTTCTCCAATAGGTCACTTTCATTTTGAAGTAAAGAGATTCGTTTTGTTTCTAATGTCGGTTGCTTAACTTGAATCGATTTGCCCATCAATTGATCTTTGAAAATAAAATGAATATACTATTTGATATGAAGAAGAAATAAAAAAACGACGAGAAAAAAAAATGAACGTCAAACCTGTTAATCCTGCGATGGTTGTCGTGAATGGAATTAAAGTTATATAAGCATCGATAATACCAGATTTTTTGGTGATGTTAGTTGGCTCCCGTGATGCCAAAATTAATTTGAAATTTTCATGAAAATCTACCAATTTATTGCCAACTTGAATGAATTTCTTATTGAATCGAATTTGAATGTTAGACGATATAATTGACAACAATGGTGGCTTCACTTCATTACATTCATCCACCAATAGCACTTTACCGAATCGAATTGCCAGCTCTAGCGTATAGGTAAATCGATCCGAATGCTGTGTTGTCACCTCAAAGTCCACTTCTTTTGAGCTCAAATATTTTGAAAGCCAGTTAACAGCACATTTTGTTGGATCATTTAACATGGCTATTGGTGTTGCGCCGAATGGCATTGTTAATATCTGAAGTAAAAAAAGAAAAATCAATGTTTGTAAACGAGCATTACAGGTAAATATGCATAATGTCCACAAATACCTTAGTCAAAAGAGCTGCATTTTCCATTGATTGAATGTCCGGTGTCAAGCCCAAGTTTTCCCAAATGATACGATCCTGTTCTGAAAGGATTTCAGTCACCACACGTTCGGCATTGGGATTCAGTTTAGCGACCATTTCGTTCATGTAAGCCCTTCGACAATTAAATTCAAAGAATTATCGTATGACTACGGAATACCTAATGTAATAAATATCGACTTACTTTCGATTTTCATATGTCAAATGTGATACATGTGTTATGCAATACGCTACGATAAATGCATTCAAATCGATTTGATCTATGTTATCGTTGATATCTTGCAGTTGCAGTTTCCAATTCTCATATTCGGAACTAAGTTTCGTGACAAGCACTTCGGATGACTTCAACGTATTTCTAAAACAAAGTAATAACGCAAAATTCACTAATGGCACCCATTTATGGCATCATCCCAAAAAAAAAAAAAAATACCTAGCTGTTTCGAGTTTTAATTCAAGAACAGCCGCCTCTTGAGTATAAAGATTTAATTGAACTGACAATTCTTTGACGCGTGCATCAACGTCATCGAGGCCACTTTTCAATAATTTCATATTATTTTCGGATTCTCTTAAATTTTTTTGTAACTGCTCTTGCTCCACTTCAAGCGGTTTAATACTCTGTACTACTTTACAATATTTCACATTTGCAACAACCCATGTTGCCAATGGTGCCGCAGCGGCCGATGCACGTTTTGCATTTTTAACATCGAATGAATCAGCTTTTGAGTTCAAAAGTTTTTCAACGGCATTACAACTTTCGATACTTATGCGAGCCGGATTCAATGACCGAATATCCTCTTTGACGCCGCGTTTGGCTAAAAATGATTTCATACTATTCCAGGATGTGTCACGTGTGCCCATCAATCGTAGTACACCCTCTAAAATATCTCGAATTATATCGGGAGGAGCGCGTAATGATCGTATCTCAGATAATGCTTCGGTTTTAATTTGTCCAACAGCCGCAATCGCTTCCTTTAAAATTGGTTCGACTTCTTTTAATTCAAGCTCGACCGCTTCCTTTCGTTCCATCAATAATTTACTATTCTCTTGTGCCTTTTTTTTCAATTCAATTAAATCATTTTTCTGATTTGTAGCACTTTTCATTGTTGTTGTAATCATTTCCAATGCATTATTTGCCATTTCTCTTTTTTCTGCTAATGCAATTTCCTGTTGTTCAGCCTCTTGCTTCAATACGTGCACAACCTCATGCGCTGACGATAGCTTATCAACACCAACCTTTAAAATAGCATTCAATCAAATGCAAAGCATGGAAATGAGAAGAAAAAAAAATACGAATTCAAAACAAAATTCATACCTGAAGTGTATTTTGCTGTTTCTTTATTTTGGTCATCATCTCCTTGTACAGCGAACTGTATGTGAATATGAGGCATTTGAATCGGAACGGTGACCAATTCCAAGAATTATTGCTATTTTCCAATGAATGTAGGTATTTTGGTGGCGGAATCTGTTCAAGGCTCATTTTCCCAATCCACTCTTTGGCTATATATTCAGGTGATGAGATGATTGTATTTGGAATCCAAACGATTTCCGTGCATTTATAAAGCGATGGATAGTTTTCTAAAATTTCATTGATTCCATTACTGCTGGTTTCCAAGCATAAAACGATGTGCAATCGCTGTCTAACTCCTAACAATAATTGGTGTATTTCAATCAGTATAAACATAAATTTGGTACGGCCTGCTGTCATTCAGAATATTCAACATACTTGACCAAAAGTAAGCAGTCAATGAATTTTGGAAGCCATCCTGTAAAGCATGATTTTTAAGTGGCATTGCGATCGATTCTAAATCATCTCCGAATAGATTTGGTATTTCACTTCCTTCAAGAACAGCTTCGATTGGATTCAATATTTCTGGTAAATATGAAATCCACGAATGATCAATATAAAGCACAACATGTTGCTCTTCCGTGGCAGCTGATTGCATCACCTGTAATAAATTATTGTTTTAATAATTGAAATCAAATTAAATCGGATTTAATTTCAACCAAACCATTTTCAGATCATTATAAAAATCGCTTAGTTTGTAATTTTTCAACGGGGTTATCGGTACAATTTTAATGCCAAGATAAGTACAAGTGACATGCAATGCATCGATTTTATTGGAACCAGTTGGACCCACTAACAATACGTGCGATTTAGAGCGTGAAAGTATACGACATATTGATGCTGTTGTATCTAAAAACGAATCAGTTATAACGGTGTCCAAAGCAATATCTTCCGTATCTGAAATAAAAACGTTCAAATGATAACAAGAACCATAAAAAAAAAACACTAAATGAAAACAAAAACTATTCACTGCAAATGGTTATGTTTCGTTTAATGATATCTGTCCAATCCTTTTGCGATGTATATTGCATTGTGGTTGATTGATTTCCACTGGGTACAAAGAAATACACTGATTCATCAGTGTCAAACAATCGTCGACTCGCTTGATTTAAAATTGCATCAAAACGCTTTTGGTGCTCTTCATTGGTCAGTCGATTACGAAATATGCACTTTGTTTCGTTGTAAAATGCCTGAAAATGATGAGAAATGAAATTGATATGCGCTCGAAATCAAAACAATTGTCAAATTCACTTGTTGAAAATATTCTTCCGGATAATACTTTAAACTTTCTATCAATTTTGATAGCATTTTCGGTGTGAAAGTGTAATGGCTATGCTGGTCTCGAGTGAAGTGTTTTTTCAGCTGCGAACGAAAATGCAAATACATAAAAGGCACACTTCAATTGAAGGAAATCATAATAGAAAGGGGAGATTCAACTCACATTATTGTACATATCAATCAGACATTCAATGAATTGCTCAATCCTTGCGGAACTAGCATTCGGTTTGAAGTGAGAGCTCATCGGCGTAAATTGATTTTTCATTATTAAATGTAGTTCTGCATCATTCGGAAATCTAAAAACACGATTCAACAACTATCAATCAAAATGTTTGCTCTATCAAATTTTTTTTTTATCCATGTTTAACATACTCCGCATAAAATGTCTGTACGATTGACAAAAATCTAGGTGAAAAATTGTGTTGTTGAACATTCAACATTGAACAACATACAGTTAACCCGGTTACATAAATCCATTCTAATGTTTCAGTATAAAAGCCACGCTTTGAAATTAATTGACTCAATAACTCCATCACTTCACAAGTTCCGTATTCATCAACGTTGCAGAGATCCGCATTTTTCATAAATAAAACTATTTTATTGAATTTGGGCTTGTATTCGCGACCTCTCAAACCGGATACCACCAATGAATTCTGAAATCAATATTTACATTAAATCGTGCAAAATTACAAACAGCAATATATTTAAGCTGTTACTTGTTTCAATATGTACAACACATAGGAGGCGGTTAATTGAGAGCTGCAATTAATTGTCACCAAGTCATATCCAGAAATGTCGTTCACCACATTTCGTAGTAAGAGACTAGCGCAATAAATAGAAATCGATAAACAATTTGTATTCGAAATTTGACATATAAATCACAATGTTGAAAATACCTTGTGCCGGAGCCAGATGGCCCAATGATAATAAACGATATACTTGACTCCAAATAGATTTTCAAAACATTTAGATATGTTTTAATTTTAGTTGTTTTCACCAAAAAATCGGCAATATTTTCAATCGAATCGATTTTCACTGAATCATCTGATTCGAAGAATTCAACAGCATCACGATATTTGTTGTAAACGCAATATTTAGGTTCCTTGTCACTTGGCACAAAAATATCACCTAATTCAAACATCTATCGATCAAAAGCATAATATCAATAAAAATAAATATGAACTGATGTGAAAATTAAATATAAAAATAAAAGCATACTTTTGTGGCAAAATCATTCTGAATGCTCGATTCTAATGAAAAACCAAAACAATAAATGATTCGAACACAGAATTCCTCTTTTGATTCGACGCCATCGACATATTTAAGCACATTCGTAATGTTTCCATTTCTTGAGATATCAATGGAATTCTTTGCAGTCCAATCCAAAGCTTTGATCAAAAATCGTTGAATGAACGATTCAAATTGCTCGGAAGCCAATTGTTTTTTAATCCATGAGGTATGAATTAAGCTTTCATCCAAGTCAGAATCACTAAGTGTGTAAATGAATCAAAAACGGAGAATTTCAAATCGATTCAGTGATAATAATATTTTTCTCGAGAATGGGGCATTGCATTGTATTATGCTAACTACATATATGTATAATCTTGAATGCATAATTAAATGTATATACCTCAGATTAACAATGCCCATCCGAGAAATGGTTGCTGGTGATGCATGTATTAGTTCGTGCGTTTCAAAAATGAAATTAACATTATCATTGAACTGAATACGCCAACCGGATGGTAGTGTCAGGAGCCTGAAGCGGGAAATGAAATCATTGTCGATTGTTGAGACGCGTCACATGGTATTGCATCGTAAATGGAATATTTCAAATGTTTTGTACTCACTTGTTGTCGTCGAGAACTGAATTCAATGCCTATATGGGTATAGACACACAGACACACACATACATAGAGAGAGAGAGAGATGGGGAAAAATGAATAGGAAGAGACGGAATGAAAATGAAATCCCATTTGAAACAATACGTTCAATTTCAATAGCAATACCTCAATCCAATCCGGGTCAATTTCACCATCACATATAATCCATGACTTAACGTCTGTTTTTTTGTGTGTACATAAAATGAATATAAAAAATTGAATAAAGCATTCAGTTTTAGGTTACAGAGAATACGGATTTCATGATTCCCAGATAGAAAGAATATCGAGATAAAAACACAAATGAGAGAAGAACGAAAACAAATCATTAATTAAAACGAAAAAAAGGCTACTAAATCAATGCTATTTTTGCTAACCGGCATTTTCTTCGCTAACGATAATAGCGGCCGATGTTAATGCACCATCATTCCATTGACGTGTATCTGGATCAAGTCGCCCTAATAATTGTGTGCGACTCATCGATTTTGGTGATATGGTATACGTTTTGATTGTTCGTCCAGCATTCAAAATGGCTTGTTTCAATAGTGAAATAATTGTTGTTTTTCCAGAATTTGGAGGACCAAATACAACAACGCCCATACGCTTTTCCAATTGTTCATACAATTGTAAACATTTTTCGATTTGTTTTTCATTTGATTGAATGTGCAATTGCTCAAATGCCAATTCAATTGATGATTTCAAATCATTGGATTGAACATAGTCAATTATTGTATTCGCAAACACATAACCAATTAGCATATCAAATCGTTTACAATCACTGGCTGTTAATTTCGACATTGTATTCATACGAAGTGCATTTACAGCTAAGCGCATTTCATGGTTTTCATCCTGTTGTTTGGTCAACGATTCTTGTTTTAATAAACGGCCACAGGCAAGCAGAACGGTTTTTAATTCACGTAAACCCCATTCATAATGACGCTGCGGTGAAAGCATTTTTTTTGCCATGCTAAATACTTCGACCATACGCGCTCCAATTGTCTCAGCATTCTCAAAACCTTCAACGAATAGAATGACACGGGCTATTTCTCTTGGTTCGGGTTGTTGCATCACTATCGGCCGGAATAGGGCCTGTAAGTTTGATGGTAATGTTTGTCGGCCACCATATGCTTCACCGGCTGGATTCAATGTTACAAATATGCCACAATGTAAATTCAATGGAACCTTTAGGCATTCGATTTTTGTTTGATTTTTTTTTTTCGTTTCATTTGATTTCGGTTTGTTTTGTTTTTGTTTATTTCCCATGTCAAGCAATTTTTTTCATCGTCGTCGTCGTCGTCGTTTTCATTTTCAAAAGTGAAAAGTTAGTTACTCATCTGTTGTGAACTCCAAGAGAATAATTTAGTACGAACCTTTTCATCAAATATGGTAACTGAATCGCTTTTTTGTTGGATTGCTGTTTGTATTGGGTGAATGATCATCGATAAAACCGATAAAACTGATTCTTGTAGCCGATTGAACTCGTCAAAAACACCAAACGCTCCGCATCGTGATAGTCCAGATAAAATTAAGCTTATCGCCTTAACATCAACATTCTAAATATCGAATAAACCGACCATTAAAAAAAGAGGACTTTTTTCTATTTGGTTCATCATCGAATCATTCACTTACTTCGCTACAATTGAATACAAGCACCAATCGTCCCAGCATTGCTCCTAATGATTTAACGCATTCAGTTTTTCCCGTTCCTATAGTTTAAAAGAGTTCGGATGTTAAATCATTTATTGATTCAAAAATTGTACACTACGAATTAAACAATCATAAATTCTTATGAATGATGTACCTGCTGGTCCAAATGGATTTCCACCGAGTCCCAAATGCATTGCTTGGGTCAATGTTAAGTAGCAATTATGAGTTAGTTTTGTATCAACCAAACGATTAACATTGCCCAAATATTCATAAGAATAATCAAATTCGGCATGCACCATTTTCACTGTCACCAACTTTGTGTTTGTATTCAAATAGAATTTCATTTGTTGAATCCAATGCCAATCCTGAAGTGATGTAACATTTTCATCAATCATTTGTTGAATAATGGTCGCTTGATGCACCAAATCCAAAAGTATCGATCTGATTTTAATTTTTGTTAAATCATCCACCGCATACATATTTGTCGTATATTGAACAATTTCATTTTTAATTGTTTTCAAATGTGATTGAAGATTCATTGAGCTGATTGCCTTTTCCGTTTTGGTTGTAAATTGAATCGATTTGGCCAGACAAATGACCTGTTCCGGATACATTTTGATAACATCAATTGTGAATTGATCAATTTTACAACATTTCCCAATCAAATCAATCAAAGTATTTCGTATTTGTTTCAACAGATGATTCAGCCAATTTTCAACTGGGCCAACCACTGAAATTGATTGAAGCAATTGAACCTCTTCACCTTCGGCACTCAATACTTTCAAAATGGAAATTGCATCGTTTTTTTGTTCAATGTATAGACGACTGATTCCGCCAAATAATTTTTTTATATGCTTTTGAATGATGCTCACTTTGTTTGATTGGCCCAGCAATTCTAATAAATCATCATCGCTGAGAAAGTAGAATCGCGGAAATGCATTTCGTTTTGTCTGCGAATGGGAAAAAATGAAAAAAAAAAATAATATTAATGTGATAAATAGAGTGCGTTTCTGTATTCAGCAGAACAGAACGCTCGACGACATACATTTATAAAAGTAGTTAAGGTGTTTTGGCAACGGTTCAATTGATTTTCCAACGAATCAATGATATTTGTAATTCCATGAATTTTGACCAAAGACAGTGCCCTCGAATCATTGGCTATTTCTCTCATAATGTAACGAAAATCTTTGTTAATTTGTTTAAATGATGCACCCTCGGAAAGTGGATTTTCCGCACCAAAAATCGGCTCCAAATAAATCCATCTGAAATGACGATTTCATTTGTTAAGAGTTAACCTTCAATTATTATTATTATTATTATTATTATCGTATATAATAATTAATTACTTTCGTTGGATGTGACTCAAACTATTTAAAATATGATCAATCGAATTAAGTCGTGTTTCCCATATTTCGGCTTGATCTGCATATGATTCATAGGCTGATGAATTTTTGGCCGCTTGCAAAAGACTCTGATTGTCACCGATTTTATTGAGAATTTCCTGAAATTCTTTGATCAAAATCACGCTATTTTTCGTCGAATCGATATGTGTAAATGTCTTCAACTCAGCTTGAACACCCCACTGATCCAATTCGGCCAATGCTTGACGTACAACTTGTTCAGATGATGCCTTCCGAACCAATTGCTGAATATCGGATGCATTTTGAACCAAAGCATCAATATCACTGAGAATATCTTTCAAAGTAATATCATGATACGGCTTATATGGTTTATTTAACAGGTGAAATATTTTTGCCCAATGTTTTTCTGTCAGACCATCCGTATGTAGTATTTGAAGTGTCGGCAAAACCATTTGTAGTCCTTCTAATATTTTATTTATTCGTTTTGTTGCTATTTTTTGTTCAGTGGTGGTGGCTGTTATCTTTGTCCACCACTTTGAAATAAAATCATTTAAAATATATGGCCTTCGTCGATATACGGTCCATTCTTCGGCACATATATTATCATATTCAGTTAAAAATTGTTCAAAGTCTGTCCATTGTTGACCTTGGTTTTGAATTTCGTTTATCATTTTCTCATAGATTTCGGTGATGTCCGTTGAAAATACCATATTATACTTTTGGCAACTATTTTCCAATTTTTGTTTTTGCTCTTCAAGGTCAGCCCATCCTTGTAAACGATCCTTGAACAAATCCATATTTGCCTCTCCATTTCGTTCTAATTCGTTTATTGTTGACTCCCAACGGATTTCAAACTTTTCAATTTCATCTTTTAAATTTGTCATTTGAAATTCAAGCTGATTTTTAAGCACATCAATTTGTACTTTGAGTGCCGCACTGTGGTTGTCTATCAACGGTTTCAATTGCTCCCATTGATTTAATATTCCATTTAATGCACTGACACGTTCTCGGCACCAACCAGCCAAACATGAGTCCTTTGCTTGAACTGATTTCAGAATTTCGGCCATCTTTGACATTAAAATGACAAAGTTTATGAAAAAAAAAAAATTTACCTCAATTAATAACATTTAAGAAATTTCAACATTTTCAAACATTACCATTGGTAATTCATTGATAATTTGTTCACATTTAGTAGCCGACTCATCAATGTATTGCTCATCAATTACGGCAACGGTTTGTAATACATGCGAAGATGTATTCAGAAAATCCTGAAGTATTGTTAGATCTTTCAAAATAGATGATCTCAGACTGAAAGTCAAAACTTCCCAATATTTTCGACTTATGAATTCAATGTCAGATCGAATGGGCGTTGTATTTATAACAAAGCAATCGATTCGACTTTCAGATCTAAAATTCCAAAATAAAATAAACAACAATTAATTGCGAATCATTTGATTCAAATGGGTAATTTTCCTTTTCATTTACCCAGGAATTTTGGCAATTTGTTGACTAAATTGTTTGCAAGCCTTAAAATTTTTATCCCAATCATCTCGTGTTTTTAAATAAACTTCGCACAAATCTTCCAAATTCAAACACCCTAAAATGACGAACGGACGCCATGCCTCCTGAAACTCTTTTAGCTGATTAAATAGCCTCTCCGCTTTATCGTACAGAGCCAAAAATCGATGACGATTTCTGAAATAAAAAAAAAAAACGAACAAAATGTGTTCGTTGAAATGATGTGAACATTTTAACATTTCCATTGGGTTGCAAGTAGCAATATAATCGGGCCAGAGTTTGCCAAACCTTGTCCCAATTCTTTAACTAAACATTTCAAGTAACTTGAAGAAAAAAAAATGGATAAAACCCAACTTTATTGTTGTTGTTCATTTGGCTTACATTTCGACCATTGCTTTAAATATATTCGAACTTTGTTCGGATAATCCGATGAATGTTAACGGGCGTTCAATGAATCGTCTCAATTGAGAATAATAAGCTGAGCGAATTTCTTCCATTGAAGGACGATATTGAATCTCCTGCTGTCGAAATACAATGTCCACATGAATATCGGGTAATCGATGACTTAAATCACAAATGCCAATCAAATATTGATACTCCAAGACTTTGTACAATTGATGATCCCAATGAATTTTGAATGCTTGAAGATTAGTGTAACCTTTGGTTTCGAGATTTGTAACGATATTTCGTACAGTTTTCATCTCTTCTCTCCAAACTTCACTTTGACGCAGCAAATCAGTATGCATCAATCTCATAACCTGTATTTTTTATCATTGCAAACAGATATGCATTCGAAATATACGAAATAATATAATAAATAAAATGGGAATAAACGGATAAGCATTGAACTGATGGATTGAATGATTTGTGTATTGTTGACTTACAACTTGTTTGGTTTTCTCGTGATATTCGGTTAAAGTATTATTGTCACGCGATAAATTAATGACAACAACTTGAAGTGTTGAAATATACCGGTCAACAGAGTCCTCATCATTCCATGCAACTGATTCACTTCGCACCAAATTCGATAATTTTAATGCATTTTGTAGCATAATTGGACGTAAACATGGTATCATTCGGTCACCGATTGTATTATGGAAGGTTGCTATTTGTTGTAATTTTCTTGCATGAGCCATAAATTTAACTGCTTGCAATGCAATGCTGCGAAGCTCAATCGGTATGCGAAAGCCCAAATTTTCCAATTCTCGAACATCATTGCAAAACATAACTAATTTTGGTTTAAATGTGACTTGCATTAATTGTCGCCCATCTTGCTCGAACTCCACAACCGCTTTATCGTCATTTAGTCTGAAATCAGTAGAAGGAAATGCACTAAGAACGGCAATGTTTGGGGCAAAGATATACGGCTATGTTACATTAGATCACCCTGCGATGCAGCGGCCAATGATTGATCACGCCATTGATCAAAATTCGTCTTTAACCATTTATCAGTTTCGTCTTTTAAATCGTCGAGTGATTTTTTTATGGTTTCATATCCATCGATGTCTTTGATGACAAACAAAACATTGTCGATTTGATTCAACTGTCAAAGCAAACCACAATTTTAATAAAAATGATTCAATAAATGAGGGAGACCAAAACTAGAACAAAAACTAAAACAAAAACAAAACAAAATTGTCGATGTTGTAAACAAGAAAGGAATTTTATACCTCATTTTGGAATAATTTGAGTTCCCTTGTTTCCCAGCAAATTGACGAAATTTCCGTGTCATCTGGACATTTTTTTGGCTCTGATAATAATTCTTTAAGTTCCTTAATCAAACCGTGCAACGATTGTAAAAAATGTTGACGTTCAGCAGACAATAATTCTAAGATATCAGCGCTCTTAAGTATTGTTTCATATTTCAAAAAAATGTGTATAATTTCCTTTGGTTTGTCAAGATGTGTGTGGAGCTTTGATTTGAGTATTAATGAAATCTTCTCATAAATTGGTTCCAGTATTTGGTCATATTTCTCTTTGGCTCGCATCCATTTTTTTTCACCGATACTACTTATGTCACAAAGTGAAACATCTATGCATTCATACAACAATATCACAACCGTATTTGAAGCAAAAAAGAAAAATAAAAGACAAGAAGAAAAACAAAAAAGAAGAGACGAAAGAAACCAATTCATTAGATTTATTGAAATTTGGCCATTGCTTTTTCGGTTCAAAAAATAAAGGAATCGAAATAACCTCGGAATGGAATAAAAATCCGTCGAACACTCTTGTCAATTTGATTGATTTCATTGAACAAACAGACAATTTCTTTGTAAACGTTGCGTACGGCCTGAATATCCTGCAAACGTTTTAAATAATTTGTTGCTATTTTTGGTATATGCGGGCCACCAATCCAAGCATGACGATTATAGTTCGGCCAAAATAATCGCGTTAATGAATCACACACTTGGATCCATGATTCAGTTATTTCCAAGTTATCATTCAACATTTGATAAACTTGCAATGATTTCAAATCCCAAATGTCTTCTACTTCATTCAAATGATCCGAACAAAATTCAGTTACATTCGATGCTGCCAGATAGAAGAAGAAGCAGAAAAAACGAAACCGTTGTTAGTTAGAAGTTGAATAATTGTTGGATGTAGAAAGTCGTTTATATCGAAAAACAGACAGATAAATTGCTTGTAAATGACCTACAAATAATATCCATGAGATCAACCATTCGATTTTGTGGATAGTTTTGTGGTAAACGCCATATTTCATCGAGTTGTGTATGGATCGTGTCTAAAAACTCTTCCAATGAATTTACAGTTGCCGCATTCCTGAAAATTTTCCAACGAAAATATACATTTTCACCATCGTTCATCATCTCAACACATATATTAAACATTTGATAAAATGCTTTTCTTCTTATCTCTTGCTTCTCATTCACACAATTTGCATTAACGATAAAAACTATATATGATTCTCAAACCTTAGCAGTCGGTTCAAATTTTCAATGGATTCAGCAAATACTATAGCCGCTTCTTTATCGGATCTAGACGAGGCGTTTTGTGTTTTTTCATTCCAAAAACTAATTTCATGTTGAATGGAATGAATACCTATAAGAAGAAAAGTGTAATTTTTTTCTTTTCAGTGAGCTTAACACACACAGCGCACAATTACTATAAACACTTTTATGAATTCACGTTCAATGAATGAACGAACGAACGGATAGATGAATGAATATTTTCTCACTTGATTGCGGTAAGCCGAGTGTTGTGCTTAACGATGAATGCAAATTTTCGATGAGCGCTTCAAGATCAGGCGAATATCGAATTTTCTACAGGTTTTTTTATTTCATACAGAGGGAGTGAAAAAAAGAAAACAAATCAAATATAAAATATAATTTATAATAAACATACATATTACATTTTACATGTATATGGAAATTTAGACTATTTCGATTCGAAAAAAATTACAAATTTTTCCGAGCCACACAGGTTTTTATTTCTGAACCCGTTTAGAGCACCTCAGCCTCATTTTTGTTGACACAAATCATTGTTTTCTTATAAACAATTTTTTTTATGCAAATTTTAATGATACACCTTGTTGCCTGGAACCATTTAAACATTGTTTCAAAGAGAAACAGTCTAATAGAACATGGAATGGAATAGTTGGAGTGTCAATGTCACATCGTTAAATGATAAAAGGGCGAATTGTATTATAGGGTGTGAGTGACTTCCATATTAAAGATACAGAATCCTTTTCGTTAGTGCGTTGAATGAACATGCACATTTTGTATTCTATATTGCATCCATGTAAGTCTGTATGTGGGTATGCGTTATTTATTCACCTCTATTTTATGCTCTCTTTTTTTGCAAAAGAAAGCAAAAACCATTTAAAGCCAGCTTTGCAAGCAAACGAGCGAATATTTCTCTTACAGAATTTACAGATGATAAACACTTTAGATATTATCGATTGTTAATTTACCTTGACAACATGCGGTGAAAAAACTCTCGATATCGAATTATAAATAGATTTGGCTAATCCACCTTCCAGCGTCAATATACCTAATAGCGGTACCGTTTCATTATTATCAATACTTGATTGGTGTGCAATGCCCGTACCAATTTTTGGTATTTTATAAAAAACTAAACAGTTTTCATCATCCGAAATAATATGATTGAAAATCAAATTATCACCATGATTTATAGCTGCTAATACCATTAAGTCATCGCTTTCAAGAAATTCGCGTATCGATGATTTGTCATATTTATCATCCGTGCCGTCTAAGGAAAAATAATCCACTGAAAATAAAATGATTTGAATTATAAACATTTGAAAGTATTCTCTTCATTGCTTCTCGTTGTTTTAATACGTTTTCTAGTTATAATTAGTGCCATATGCCAACTTTTAACCGCCAACGGATTTACCTGATGTATTTAAAATGAATGTTATTTGCCGGGATGTCATTTGTGAAAATTAATTTTTTTCTGACAAGAATGAAATTCTCTAATCGGAAAAACCGAAAACTATACAAAATGAATTGTCAAACATCAAATTTCACTTCACAAATAAACTTAATATTCCTTCAATTGCAATTGAAATGAACAGCAAACAATTTGATACAATTGGAATGTTGTGTTTTTATAATGGTTTCCATGGGAATAAAAAGCATGTGACTGCGTTGTAAATGAATATCAAACGTTGAACATCATACACTATACACGTTTTATACGTATATATTGGTTGTCGATGCAACGAACAATTGTCGTGTGATGGGCGACGGGATATATTTTCATTCGATTCCATTTCTGTCATATCTTGTGACACGCTTATTTTGATACGCAATGTGTGAACGTGATATTACCGCTTCGATACCACCGGTAACCTAAGTATTTGATCTATTAATGTTAAACAAATTAGTTTTGTCATTGCTTGAGTTGATACTTCATTTACCAAATAATTCCATCATTTTCATCGTTTGGTGGTTTTATTGCGTAAACACAAAACAAGGTATGTAAAGTACGCAGTTGATTTATTTATTTTCGCCTTGGGATTTAAAGCAAAGTATTTGATTCTTCTTTTTTTCCTTCTTCACTTACTCTCTCTCTCTCTCT
>GL501519.1:1728136-1745417 GCA_000149185.1 Mayetiola destructor
AAATAACTATACGCGTAAAGATTGTTTTGTCTACACATTTACAAATTGTGCTAGTCTGCTTAATCTACTGATTTTCAATGAGCTATACATCATTTGTTAAGTGTATAAATACATATTATATGTATGTATGTATATGGGCGTATGTTATACAAATGTTCAATGGACAGTGTTCTCTGACAAAACATTGCGCTTAAAAAACAGATGATTGTTTAAATTTGAGCCACAAATCAAATTTAATTGTTGGTGAAACTTGAGGTGTGGATATGTAGACTAACATCAAGTAAACAATCACGAATATTTTAATTTGCATGTTGTCATGGGGGAAGGGGGAGAAGGGATGAATCTAAAACAGTATCGTGCATAAAGCCATTGCTTCCAAAAAATTTATTCTTTTCAGTTCATTTTCCATCGAGTGCGATCCGTTCGTAGTCCGTGATACAAGTTCCTGTAGGTTATGTTGTTGTTGTTGCTGTTGTTGTTTTTAGTTGCCATTCGGGCGAATGATTCCATTTTTCAAAAGAAACCATGTATCGAGCCAACAGTAATAAAAAACATACATACAATATACACAATACAACAGAAATATAAAAAAAATCGGATTTTTTTTTTCTTCCCTGTTTGCTTTGCGGTCCGAACAGGTCGTTTGGTTGTATAAATTTCCACAACGTAAATTTCCCTTGATTTCAAATTTGCATAATTGAATTGAATGTTGATGATTATGAGTGAAACAGTGAAGAACAATTCAATTGTTTATCGAGAAGAAGAACATTTGCTATAGCATTGAATTTCGGTAAGCTGAGTAAGCAACCCGAAAATGGCAAAAAAATAAAAACGTTACCACGTCCATAAATGTGGGAATATTATGCGAATGATGTGAAATGTGAATTGTTTGTATAAAAATGATGATAAAGGATGGAAAAACAAAGTCCCAAGAAACATTCAGCATTCAGAAAGTTTGCCGATAGATTGAAGACGGAATAGTGAACGGTGCGGGGATTGTGACGACTAACCGAACTAAAGAGTATGAAGCCTGCGAATGAAAAATATTGCAGTGCATGAATAGAGACGAAATGCTTGTTTGGTTTTTATTTGTTGATTTACTTTTAGTTTTGTTTCATCATTTCAGCCATTGAATCAGCTAAACCTGCATAACTTGATTGATGTGGAAAACGAAACGACAGGCAAACACCAACAGTAAGAGTTGAAGTATTAGGAGCAAACGACCTCTCGAAACCACAGAGAAAGGAAAAAATGAGACGAAAAAGAAACTTCCGAAAAAAGTGTGTATGAAATCACATCTGAAGTGCCGAACTCGTTTGTTGTTCGTTATGTTTGATGGAACTATATATTTACATATGAATGCCTCTATTTGCTCAAATGTTCGTTCAATGCAAACGTAATCGTTTATGCTTCGAAGAATTTTGTGATGATCCATGATCCATGATCCGTGAGCCATGATCCATGGATGTTCAGATATAAAACGATTATTTCTGTCAATTATGCATTTTGAGAGTACAGAGTGTATAATCACACACACATATTCACATTCAAAAAGCTATCGCAACATAACCGTTGGATTTATCGTTGGAATATCTACTGAGATAATATTGCAAAGAAGCGATTTGTTGTAATCCATCTTTTCGTGATATTCGACGAACTATACATCATAGTCTGATTGATTTTTGTTTATAAATTTACAACCTGATTAGATGACGATAGATGTAAAAGCTTTCAATTCCAGTAACTGATGAATTCAATGAACAAACGATGTTGAAATCCATGTATCGGCAATTTCTAAAATTAAATGGGATATGAAAATACATCGTGTGCAGGAAAAACATCCGCACAAACAAACACACACAGACAGAAACGGTTTTCTTGGAAAATACGGATAACAGTACTGGATGCTGGATGCGTCTTAAGTTACTTTGATTTTCGATTTGGAAAGCATTGCCGTATGTAAAATATTGCCAATGAAGCATATGAATCAAGCGTTCATAAGTTCAATATTCACTTCCATTTAATAAACGAGACCAATAAGGATGCTTTCTTCTTATATTTTCATAACGAAGCAAAATAATATGTAATGAGAATGTCTTGAGACAAACTTCAAATCTCATATGCTATGGATCCAATGAATATTGTAAACTGTAGATTGTAAATTTTCATAAAGTATAAAGCACACAGCCATTACATTGTCATAGAAATAGAGAGTCTTATGGCCCAAACACGGTTATCCTCATCAATAATAATTTTCATTCGGCATATTTCGTTAGCAGTTTTCGAATTTTTGGGATTGAAAACAAGTCATGGATATTTGATGTGTTGTTATTTAGCATGGATATGGATGCGGTGTCAACGTTATTCATCACCGTTTGCCGCAAAGTCTGGATAGATGATTTAATCGAAAGATATATTCAACATTTATGCAATATAGTAGATGTATCGAACTGAAAATCAAAGGGTATTGGACGGTGATGTATATGTGTTTTTATGTGTCTATATCTATGTTCTCTGTTCAAAGCTATGTGCCTTATGGAGAGCAGCGTAAGCGTAAATTCTCAAACTAAATTCAATGGTTCGGTGTAGCGCTTTGTTTTGGTTGATTTGTTCAACTAATCCATTATATTAAAAAAAGAAGAAAAGGTTTCAAAGATCTCAATCAGCCGTATAAATAGTAGGCATCGAAGACAGCAAAAACAACCTCAGATATGGAGCCACTTGCAGAGCTAAATTCGTAACCAGCATCCAGCATAACATTTAAATTCAGGCAAGGTGCAATTTGGATCTTGTTTTTGGGGAATTTCTCTCTCATTCTTTCACACAATTTCGGTTTCTGTTTTTTTCGTAACAGCGTACACATTGGCATCATCAAACTCAAAGTATGCTAATACATTTAGACCTTTGCTAAATCTATTCGATACCATGCTATGCCACCAACGAACACGAAAAATGTTTCATTCTCTCTATCTCTCTCTTAAATTAGTTTCATGAAAGGATGGGATGATATTTGAAATAATGCAAACAACCCCGATATCAATATGCATAAAGTTTTCTTCCAATTTTATCGTCAATACGATGAGCTTTTTCACCAATGATTTTCTCTTTGTGCCACTTAATCTATCCATTTCAAATGTATCAAACGGTTGTCTCCGCATTTCGCATTTTTCATTCCGCACACCGCACACCGCACACACTAACTCAACAGAGGCATACTTCTTATTTTCCCTGTTTCTAATTTTCCCAAATTCGACATATCTTATTCTTGAAAGGTAGAGCCATTTCATTTGTTAGCTTTAATTGTGTGACAAGTGTCTGATTTAAATATTCAATATGAACTGAATTTAAACATTTTAAATCACTTTTATGTATTGATTCGCAGACCGAAATGTGTTTTCTTTTTTGTTGTAGTCCACCATTTCAAACTTCAAATCGGTATTCGGTGTAGGTGTGTGCGTCTTGACTTTCGAAGGTACGCACTTAAAACAGTGGTTCGCGATTGTCCAAATGGGTTTGCTCTCGTAAGAAAATAAATAAGATCCAAATTCTTAATAGCATGGTAATTATCATGAAAATCCTTTGTCCATAAGTTATGGAAAATGGTATTGGCTGGATATTTGCCCTTATTATTATGTTAATTGATTTAACTCAAACTCTGACCCGATACCCGAAACAATTCCGTTGCGTTCCAATTATATGATAACTGAAGCATAAAAACAAAACTTTATACAATGTTTCACTATTGATAATGATCAAAAATCGAAAATAAACCATTGCAATACGTAAATCGTTTTCATTATTTTTATTATTTTAAAGTTTTATCTTAACATTCATTTCTTTAGACTTTATTCGTTTAAAAAAATTTTTCAAAGTAAACCGTTCGTGATAATTTTAATTCTACAATTTTTTTTGCTACTGCTGCCGTTGCTGCCGAAATGCAATTTTTTCTCATTCGGATCTCGTCTCCGTTCATTTTGTGGTCTTGTCTGTTTAACAAGTTTTGCTATGAACCGTCGTTCATCGGCTATATCTCATTCCCCTCACTTTTTTGGCTTGTTATAAAATAATAAAAGTCATTATGATGTTCATTTTACAATATTTTTTCTTTGCTTTTCCACAGTCCGCACAGCGTTATCGTAGAAACTTGTGTCCAGTTTTGTGCCTCCGGCCTCCAGCCCTTTTATTTCTTACGTATTCGCAACCGATTTTGTTCAAACAATTTTTGACTATTGCCCATAAGTATAACTAACATTCACGTATAGCGATTAAAGTTTTTCGAGTTTCCTCTCTATACTTGCTTGCGTATTGAAACCCGACCTTTACAACTGTTTGTTGTATACAATGCGAAAATACTTATAAGTCGCAGTCAGTGAACGTTTTGATTTTCCATTGGAAACGTGTGTTGCCTTTTGTTTAGTTTTTTTTCGGTGTTGCAAATTCTTTCATTTTTAATCGTGATGTTATGATGCTCCGCGGCACTTTTTATTCGGATCTCTTTTTTTTTGTTCATTTTGCTTGAGTGCAGTACTGAAAGCCCTATGTGCTCTTTGCTCATACTTTGAAACACATCGTTGCTGACAAACAGAGCGAACACAATGCTAATGCTGAAAATTAAGAGTACAGCTACGAAGCAATTTGAACGCTTCCTTTATCTTATTTGGTGCTATATTTGTGTTTTGTGTGAGCATGTGTCTTTGTGCTGCTTTTTTGTCTCCCGTCTATTTCACTCGATCATCTCTCGTTTTGACTCGCTGGATGTCTACTAGTAACAGTATAACAGTATGCCACCATTTGAGTCCATTACATAGTGAGTCAACGAGATGATACAGTCTCATACAATGTATGCATATTCTTGGGTGTGTGTCTGTGTGTGTGCAAAAAAATTCCTACTCTGTTAAGATATGAAATTTTTTGCATATACCGGACGAAAAATTAAATTACAGGAAGTTTCATAATACACATAATTCTTAGTCTAAATAAATTTTCAACTGAATTTGAAACAAGACAAAACGGGTCGAATGTTTCTCGCTGAGTTAAGCTAATTTTTCTCTTGTTCATGTATAAATTCTTCAGTTCTGGTTTTTATGCGAGCTGAATTCTGTGTTCTGATTCTTTTTTCGCCCCATCCTCGCGCGCTTAAATAAGATTTCACTGAATCTTTGTTGTTGTGTGCTTTTTTTTTGTTTTTATCGTGCACTCATTCCTATTCTCTCAACACTCAACTAAATGTGCTACATTTGCTTTGGCTTTTGTTGCCTTCGTTTTTAGACCTATATTTCATCATATAAGTTGAATTGCATGCTCATTTATGATTATTCATGTTATTCTAAAATAATCCATGTTAAGTGCGGCTTTTTAGTTGCCGCGTATGGCAATAAACAAGCGCATTTAACATTTTTATTTCTTTTGAACAGTTGGAAATTGGTTTAAAATTTGAAAAAATTCCACTGACTAGAAATTGCTTAAATTGAATCAAATTGAAAATTATTATTATCAACCCGAAATTGCGACACTCGCGGACCACTAAAAACTAAAAAGTTTTAGGCATTTTGATTTAGTCCATTTCATATTCTATATATCTCCCGTCTCTATTTAAAGTCCTATCTCAATCACATTTAAATTACGATTTTATGACTTTCAATAATTTCTCGATAAACCCCAATCAAATGCAGTTCATCAAAATTGTTTTAATGTATTTGAGGCGCTTAAATATAGTATTGAAGTATTTGCTTTGATTTCAATCAACTCAGAAATTGACATAGATCACACTCATTCAGGGACATGCAACTCGGAACGTTCTGCACGTAAAAAGAATATACACACAACACACATACGAAACAAAAGGTCTAAAACTTTTAATATATTTTGTTTTGTATTTAAGTTAAAACTATTCACTTACGTCAACTGTGATTCCGGGAACGGCAAACACTCGGGATGGTGGTGACTCCTTTGGTATATATCGGTAAAATTCTTCTGGCCCGAGATACCAACGCACTGAATATAATGAAGCCTTCGAGAAAATATTTTTATTAAAATGTGAACGATAATGGAACAAAAGGAAAGGAAATGAACAAAAAAATATCCACCCCAACCCCAAACAACAAACAAAAAGAAAGAAAAAAAATGTAATTTGAAATTGGGGTTGGAGGAAAATATTTGAGCTGTACATTCATATTGTAATATGAGCTTAAAAAAATGATTCCAAATATACAACGTATATTCATTTGTATGTGAACAGTGAACATCCAAACTAAACTAGACATCGAACTGCAAAACGGCAAAACGGCAAAACTTTCACTGTATTGGCCAATTCATGTTTTCATTAAAAATGAAGTTTTTAAGTCGAAAATAAAAAAAAAAACAATCTTGTGGCTCTTTCGGATTAAGGAGCGAGAATGAATGAAAGAATGAACGAACGAACGAACGGATAAAAAGAGAAAAAAGAAATATTTGTCGCACTGATCCTCTCTTAAACTTGAATACGTCGACAATTCAAAATTTTCATATTCGGAAACGGGTCGTTCGCTTTTCACTCAAACACACACTCTCATCTCGCATATGAGCTTGAGATTCTGTGTGTGTGCGGTTTTGTTTTCACTTTATTCCTCTTCTTTTTCTATTTTCTTTTGTTTTGTTATGAAGCTCAATACATTACTATTCGAACAAAAATTAATCCTTTTAAAGATTTAAGCGTTAACATTATAGCAAAGTGCAAAAGTTTCAAAGAGTAGGAAAGTCCTATTTCAAACAACACCATACTCGTGCCACCTCTCCCACGAACACTCATTCTGTTCAATCATTCCTTTTGAAGCTATTTTGCATATATATGTAATATGTTTCAGAATCATGTTCATAAAATATCTCCACATATGCAGAAAGATCCCATTCTTCATTTTTGGCAACCAATTTTCCCATAGTTTCAAATATTTTCGAGAAAAAGATTAAATTTTTGATGCGTTTTATGTTTTATCTTTTATGTTTCGTCCATATATGTGACGATTTGCATCTCATCTCATCACATTTTTCTCAACGTTCATTTTGATCACCAAATTGAATAAATGAAGCATATAAATAGTTGGTCCATACTATCATTTGCCACATAAACTGTTCCGGAATAAGGCAACCACATAGAATGTATTTTTTTTTTGTTCTTCTTCATATTATATACATATTAGATTCTCTGTTATAGTATTTTGTTGCACTGAGAACTGATACACAATATAGATACATATATAGAAATTGTGATTTCTTTCACAAATTTGCTTTGATACATCAATGTTTCCAAATAAATTAATTGCAGGAGTTTTCGAATCGAAATCGCATGTAATGTGTTCGCTTCAATGTCTGAGCTTTTCGATTGAGGCAAAGCAAAATAAATTGCTTTCATTTGAATATTCGATGTTCGGTATTCGATATTTTCGATATTCGGACAAATGAGAGCAATTTTGTCGGATTATAAAGGAACTGAGATTATCATGATGATGTATTGAAAATGTGCCTCGATAATCAGGACTATTACTGATCATTTTGCCGAACTGTAATCACATTCAAATCATATTTGCTTATTAAGTACAAGTTCCATGAATATCATTTTTTTTAAGCTCGTGCAGCACTCATCGATATTATTCATCCTCCGCTTGATGCTTCGCGCTGTTATAGAATATGCTTGTAAAAAGCCTTTCTTTTTTTCCATAATGTCCTTTGATTCGATTCATTTTTTTTTTTGTGCGGATTTTATTACTTTCAGTGCACCAAATTTGTGAACGAAAAAAGACGAAAAGCGAGAATCATTCACTGATAACGTTCTGTGAAGCCATTATATAATCCTTTTTTTCTCATTTTCGTTTTGTTCATCATTTGCCTAGAAATATTTTCGTTTCATTTTGCCACTCGATATGAGTGCGGGAATGGAGAGAGCCGCTATCGGTGAATGGCGAACACTGAACACTGAGCACATAACAGAACAACAACAGCTATGACAAAAAATGAGACGTTTTAATTTATTAGTTATTTTATGAGCAACATCAGTTTTTTCTTCCTACCCCCCTCCCCCCCTCTCTCTCTTTCTCTCGTGCTCTGTCTCCTTTTTTTCATATGCAAGTTGCCCGTTTCACATTGCACACTACTTTCATACTGCACATATTATTAGGAATGAAAATTGGAAACGGAAAAGTGAATACGCTAGCATTTCATTGTGAAAATTTGTGTGCATGAAAAGATTGATACTGTGCCAGTGCCAGTGCAATAGAATATGCAATGCAAAGTTTTAGTTTTCATTTTTCAGGTATGAAATATGTGTATGAATGTCGGTTCAATACACACACATTTCGATTTTTGCATTTTTGAGAACGATTAGAAAAAAATATGGTGAAATATGCATGTGAAATATAGAAAGATTGAAACTGGGCCTGGGAGAAAACTTAGTTTAAAGATTCTTCAGAAATTTCAAAGTTTCACCATAATTTTCGTTTTCTTCTGTTTGAATTTAATTTGTTGGGTGTTGTTCATTTTTTTTCTAGTACGTGCGTACTTTAGATCGTATGAACATAGGAACGTAGAAATATCTTTGGTTGGCAATGTCATTCTATATTCAAAGGCGTTTTCACAATTATTTTCAATAATTTTCGGGCTACAATTGTGCATTCAGTGGTGGCGCCGATGAAAAATAACTTCTGCTCTGAACAGCTTTAGAAGTTTTTAATTTTACAATTTTTCAATATTGACAGAATATTTAAGCTCCGACACTTATTTTATTTTTATTTCTTTATTTTCCGTTCTCTTTTTTTTGTGGCAGCAGCAGCAGCAGCAGCAGGAGTTCCATGCTTTTTACAATGGATCCAATTAAAAAAAAAACGTTAAACCAAAATACACAGACCGAAAAAATGCTTGCCATAGATAATAATTACAGCATTTGCTGCGGGGGAAACATTTACAATATTTTTCTAATAATCGACATCAAAATGATTTTGCTGATAAAATGTTTACAACAGTTTTACCATGAATGGCATCCAACCATTGTGTAAATTGTTGAGAGAGAAAAAATTACTAAATAATATTCCGAAAATGTGAAATCGTTGATGTTTAATATACTCTACAGAGTTGACACTTAAAATAACAATAGCAACGAGAACAACAACAACAACCGCAACAGCTTTGGCAATATTAATGGTAAAATACGCATCAGCCATAAAGATTGCGTTCTCTGTGTCTCATTCACTTCGTGTACTTTATTTTGGAGTGTATGTTATACCATCTGAAAAATGCATAAAATGTTCATGGCATTATGTAATTTTCCATTTCTTGTCACTTTGAATAAAACATATTTGAAGCAATCCTAAGCCGATTTGAACAAGTTGATAAAACTTTTATTTCATTTCAATGTCAATACAGACAACAGAAACAGCAAAAAAATCACCCGCAGCATCATTTACAGCAATGGCATCGACATCAAAATCGACAAAATAACGCAGTTTTCTACTGAATACTGAATGTGTGTTATTTGCATTTTTGTTCGATGAGAAAAGCAAAAATGCAATTGATGGTAAATTCGAAATCTGTTCAAATCAATGACTTCATTTTTCATGAAATCTTCCAAAGCAATACACACGACAAAAGACGAAAGATGATTACTAAATGAAGAAAAATGTGTGTTGTGTACTGTGTGATGTAGACTCTTGATGTAAGAGAAATCGCAAGAACAACGAATTTAGGAAGAATAAAATTGCAATAAATCTATTCATTTAGCATCTTCCGATCAATGTTGAGAGGTTGAATTTCGTTGATTTGTCTCATGACATACACAATAGAGATGCATGTATTTTTCTTTGTTCTTTTTTACCGAAATTGGATCATTGCTTCACATCAATGAACCATGGATGTGATTTCAAAAAGACGTTCTTTGATAATAATGATATTCCTTGGAAATTTCAAACCTCGTACAAATTCTCTATAAGAGACATTTAATAGCTAGAATGTCAAATATTTGGGACCAAACAAAACGGATGAACATCATTATGTGCACAATGCACAATCTCATCTTGTCTCAGAAAAATTCCATTATAATGGTATAGCATATGGTATACATAAATGGGTGGAATGGGTGTTAATTCGAAAACTGACAGGTTCTGACGATAATGAGGATGAAGGAAGTATTTTCCATCTGTAACAGAGATATAATCGTAACATGAACGAGATATGATAAGCATTTAATGTAGATTTAAATCGCATGTGTTTCATGTATGCATGTGCAAAATGTTACAATTTAACCACATGCACGTTAAATCGTTTTAGGTAACATAACACACTTCAACTTGCTTTTACAATTTCTGTGTTGTTGCAATGCGAGAATCGGTTATTTTGCTGAGCAATTGTTCAAACGAATTTTGTTATGAGAAGGAAAAAAATGAGTTACAAAATACTCTTTTGAAAATGGTCCGGATTAAAATTCTGTTTTTTTTGGGCTGAACTGACTTTTTCGGCAAATGAGGTAGAAAAAAAGAACGAATTCGCTGTATCATATTGTGCTTTGAACTGTTTTCCTGTTATAGTTGCCACTATTTAATAGAGAACCCGAACAGTTCGCGAACGTTCGTTGTTCGTTCGTTTTAAGCGATGTTCGCGAGCTATCGAACATCCGAACAATCTTATTTCCGAACACGAACGAACACGAACACAGGCGTGTTCGTTCGGTAGCTCGCGAACAATTATTATTTTTACCATCTTCATAGGTCTTTAGTTTTTCGTGACTAAAAAAACCCTCTGAGCTATTCGCTAGAGCCAGTTGATGATGACATGAGATTTTTTTTTTAAATAGTATTTAAAACACACATATACAAAGACATACATATATTTTTCAATAAGTGGACCCGTCGATTTGAATACATTGAAAGCATTTCATCGTCAATAGCATTTAATTAACTGCTTTGTGTGAGAAAATCATTAGCGGTGTTCTCGGAAAAGTGCTCTTAATAAGGTCTTTCCCCAAATTCGCGTGTGTTTGTGTGTGCTCATGAAATACAACTACGGCAATGCAATGCAAGTCGATGCACTTGATTTGTTAAATCAAACGAACGTGCTCACATGCTTCCAAATTGGATTTTATTTATATCCGCTTTCGATTTTTTATGCTACTTGTGCATCTAACTGCTTCAATCCACAGTTGCCAAAGCCGGAAAAATCAATCAATGATACAGACAGAAACGACCGATTTTCTCTTTTGATTTCGTTTTTTCTTCTTCTATTTTGTTTTTCGCACTATCTTTTCTGCTTAGTTGCTCTATTTCTCAGATTTCATTCACTTTTTTATTTTTGTTTTTGTTTTTTTTTAATACCTATTTAATTATTGTTGATTTTTAATATGAGACTACGAAACGTTTCATTTCATTCATACAGATGAATGTTCAGTGTTCATGAGCACACATCGCAATGATCGTTCATGTTTTGTAAAATTAAATATCCTATTTGTTGCAGTTCCTTTGCTCAGCTGGTGTGCAGTGTACAAAGTGTAGTATGCAATATATTTAAGTAAATCGAATGCCATTGAATTTCCAGTGATTTTCAGACAATTCAAAAAATGATTGAAACGAAAATGCATCCTATTTTTCAAAATATACATATAAATGCATGCAATATACTTACGTTCTCCAAATTGTAATAACAGGATAAAGTAACTGCATCGCCAGTGGCAACTGCTTCAGGCACATACATTTTCAAATCTTTCAGACATGTACCTGTCAGACCCCAAATGAAAAAGAAAAGAAAAATTCAGAAAAAATGTAGTTATAAATGAATAAAAATATATTCTGTGCACATTGCATCCATATTGTTGTGGTTGTTTGGCTGGATAGTGTATGGTGTTTGTGAGTAAAAAACATTGAACGCATCATTTTAATATCTCTGGATCTTCTGACTTTTGAGCGCAGAAAAAGAGGAAGGAGAAAACACACAAACAATGGGACCTAGCGGATCTATACAGATTTGTTTGAGGCAAAATTGTGAAATTAAAAATGAATCCCCTTGAAACCTTGTTATCTACGTTTTTTTTTCTCATGGAATTATAACATTTGCAATGAAAATAATGTGAAACATTTTGCATTTTGCCCTGTTATAGAATTTGTTGTTAGCTTTTTTTATCGCCTTTCGTTTCCGTTTTCGTTTTATGAACCAAAACGCAGTCCCGGTTGAATATCGTTTCTGGCTGACTGACTGAGCATTGGTTACTCGTTCGAACTACTTCATTTGGACTTTGTTACATATAGTTACATATTTATCCGTTTCAGTGTCAACCAAACCGAATTAAAGTCGATGTTTGTTACTCGTCTAGCAAATGCAACAATTCACCTTGAATTTAAAATAGACAATCTAACGGAGTTGAGAATATCCCAAACTACAGCCCACTTTATTTTTATAGAATGTTAGAATAGTTGATTAAACTCTGGCAACCACCAGCACAACTATCTTGATTGTGAAAAGCTTTTGCTTATCCAATGGGAAATTCCATATTGAAATTAGTTTCGGATTTTCGTTTCTACAATAAAGTCAATAAAAGCTTTCGTGGTTCGTCTTTATTATTTTGGTTGAATAGTTTACTTTAGCATGCAGCATGTCATTCTGTTCGTTTCGTGCTGATTGATTCAATTCAATTTTTAAAGGAATAGACGTTTCCGGTTTTATGTAAATACTTTACATATGTATATAAATCACAATATGCACAGTCGCTAAATTTCTGTTTCAAGTCTATTGATTCAAAAAAAATTTCAAATAAATAATTAATTGATTCATTTAATTGAATAAATCGCAATTCAAACATCAAATTGGATTTCATTCCACGACAATTAATCGGAACCATTGAAAACAAAATGAATTCTTTTTTTTTACATTTTTCTCATTGTCGTCGGCATTGTCGATGTTTATTCGAGGTTTGAAGCTATTACAAGGGAATAATCAGTACTGTATAATATTCAGTGTGCCATTTTTATGCCAATGCTTTATACCACATTTCACATCTTCATGCTGTTTACTCAATTATTCGAAAAGCAATGGAGCATTACGTGCACCGTATAAATTTTTATATGATTTCGTATTTATAATTTTTCCTGTTTTTGGTTTTTTTTTGCAATCATTTCCGTTCATTGCCCAATCTGTCTCTTCAATACCATCGGCATTCGGTGAATGTACAAGTGAAGAAATATGGTCCAATGCTCATCGTTACGGAGTTATCGGAAAACGATGTATCGTTGAAGCGTGAATGGAGCACGGCCACACCAAAGCCGATCATGTAACAAACAAATTGAAAACCATGCACAACGGACAGAAACATCTTGTGCTAGAAAAAAAAACTTAGTCAAGCCCAATCGAAGTGATAAACGTGAGACAAACAGCAAAATATGGTAAATGCCTGCAGAATGCATCGTTTAAGGCATCCAAAATAAAGAAGACGACCGAAAAAGGAGAAGAAGAAAAAAGAACGATATTGGAAGAAGTTGAAAATGAAATGAAAAAATCGAAGAAAACTCTCAATCCAAAGAAAACGCAATGAATGTTAAGTAGAACGATTTTGGTGATAGTCATTGCGGATTGTGGACTCGAAAAATATTTCAATCGTTTTTCGTGAATGTACAATTCAAGCATTGAATATTGAACATTGAACAGAGCATATGTGCTTTGGTCTTTGGTTTGTTTGAATTCAAAACGAAATTGTATGGGAATTTTAGATGAAATTGTATTGAATTGTATCTTCCACTTAAAAGATGGATACGCGAAAAAGATGTGTTTATCTCAACTCTCAATCGAATATCCACTTCAAAGACATTTTTGTTTGTTTCACATTACCCCAAGTCTGGCGATATGCGGAATGTTGAATGTTGGATGTGTATACAATTGTTGTTTTTTTTTTTTTCAAAACAAAAACGTTGAATTTGTATATTGGCAACATTTACCAGCAAGTATTACAAAAAGGAAAGAACATTTGAACAACATTCGAACAACATTCGAGCAAATTTACACTCAATCATATTCGATCGCAAGCAAAATAAATTATTCAGTTTTATATTCAACGCGGCGCATAGAGCTTCGGAAAACAGCTAACAAATGCTGAAACGATGATGTTTGTAATTGAAAAAAAAAAAGAATAACGAAAAATCAGAGATCCCAAAACGCACTGAGTGCTCAGATTGAGCTTTGCTTTGCATCGTCAAAATGGAGCTACTGAGCGCATCGTGAGTCAAAAATGCTACGTGCGGTATAGCGCTTGCAAGTCGGCGAGCGATTGATTGCTCATGAGTTTTCTGACAAGAAAGCAAGAAACCAATTTCTCTCGACAGAGTCTTATAAGAATTTAAATAATCGTTTTCAATCGTATTATTTCTTACATATTATAGCAGAGGTGTGCTGCACACTCGATTGAATTTGAGTCGTGAGTTACTCATCGCTCAAACGTCGTTGTTCAAAAGACGCATAGAATTAAATTGACTCATTTTGACACTACGGTTTGCGCGAGTGAGACTATGTTTCGGCATCCCTGCGAAAAATACGCAAATTGTGTAATTTTTCATGTTTTAAACATTGAATGAAAGAAATGAGCTTGCCAATGCAACATCTTAAAAATAAAGACTCAAATTGTTCCGGCAATATCCGAATAATATTTAAAAAAAATATCATTTCGAATACACTTATTTCAATAGCATTTTACACAATTGAAAGAAAATTTTGAACATATCGGAATGCTTTTTGGTGTTTGTTTAAACTTCATCAATCATAATTCGCATATAAAATTGAGTTTCGTTTTGAGGAAAATGGCTAGAAAAATGATATCGAAAAAAACCCATAAAGAAAACGAAATCATTGCTAAAGAAAAAAGTCATAAATAATAAACTGAACAAATGAACGAAAGGCAAAAAGAGAGAAATGAAATGGAATGAAATGAATGAATAAAAGTTAAAATGATTGGAATGAGAAACACACAGAAGACACACTGAAGACATTCAAACATAAATATTATATATTTATATGAAGTATAATGTTCGACTTTCGTTTTATTGAATTCGATGGCAAATTTACATGCATTTTATCTACTTAAGTTGTTCTCATTGCGTGGATTGCACAAATAGAGCAAAATCACAAATTTTCTGTCGAAATTCTGGTTTTGTCGTTGTGCTTTTGTAGATTTTTCCCCCTTGTCGCCCACCGCATACACACACACACATATCGCAATGAGACTGTTCAATTGATAGAAAAAGATCCCCCAACGAGAAAAAAGAAAATACTAGAGAAAAACTACTGAAGTGAAAGATGAACCAAAAGGCGAAAACGAAAGAATGTTCAAAAATGACGACGAAGTTATTGTCGGAAATTTTTGTTCACATGATGGTCGGCGTTTATGCAAAAATTCAGCATCGCCACTACAAGTTGCAATTTTATCGTTCTCACTAAATCTTTACAATTTTATTTGCCCTTTTCTCTCTCTCTTTTTCTCTCAATTTTCATTCATTTTGGAATCGTACGTCTTATTTTTTCATTCGATCTCATTCTTCACCAGGCAAATGATTGTGGTTTATTTCTTCTTCTTCTTCTTCTTTGTTTTTTCTTTCTTTGGCATTCTTTTTTCGATGAAGAACTTTTCCCTCCTCCCTTTTGCCATATCACTGGTAAAATGGGTAAATGTTATAGGTAAAACCCAAATAGTTTTTAGCATTGTTTGAAAATGTTGTCGTTCTTTCTTTTGTTGTTTTTGTAAGCAATATTTGATGGTAGTGAGGGGAATTTTTTTTACCATTGTTCTGGCTTCGACATCGCGAATACGCAACACAGACGCACTAAATGCTGTCTCCATAAAAATCCATAAATTTTCCCTTCAAGTTTATAACTTTTTCTCCATAAAAAGCGAAAATAATTGCATCAATAAAAAAAAAAATGGGCTAACAACAAAGAAATAGTGGCGAAAACAAAACGAGAGCCACACACACACACACACATCTACCCTGAGAAAAATGTAACCAAAAAAAAAAACAACATGTAAAATTTATGGAATTGAACAGCATAAGATAAAATATACTTCCCTGATAAAATTATGGATTCCGATTTCCAACATGGAAAAAAGTATTTTGGATTTGAATGTGTGGTAAATGAGCATCAAGCATATTTCTGTTTATCTGTGATCTCAATGTGTCCTCATGAAATCACAGATTTATTCGAATATTTTTTTTTATAACTTGCGCGCCCGATTGAAGCACAAAAAAAACATACAACATCACATAAAATATAAAAAGAAAGACGTACGAGAAAATGTACTTTTAATTTATATCATATAATTTATCGTTTGAACTGATGACGAACGGTTCAAATGTATTCGTATTTTCTCCTCCGGACCCTATGCTCCAAACTTGGCGGTTATGCGTATAACGTACGAAAATATCGAATAATACTTCACATAAATTTCAAGATCGGTGATTGAATGAATAACCTTCAAACAATCAGTCATCAATGTGATTCTTTTTTTACTCTTTATATTCCACCCGCCCTTAGCTTTTAGCCAAATGAAAATTATATCATTTCACCAAACATGTCATATGAATTGAATGAACATTGAATCGAAATTCATTTTGTTGAGCATTCAATTTTATAAATGGAAGAAATTTATTACTTGAAAATGAAAACTCATTGAAACCAATATCTCATTACCCCCCTCCCCCCGCCATGTTGTTGAAGTTCATTTCGAATTAAAATCTAATTTATGGACTTTCAACTAATTACATAATTTTAATTGGCAGTTTCAATTACATGTGTTTAATCATTAATTATTGGTGGAAAGAGAAAGACAGAAAATAAAAATTTTATTATGTGTAGAATTGGGAATTTAATGGATGTTAAGCCTCTCATGAAACCAATGAAAATAGATTGGTTTCATTGAATTTCAAGTGAAAATTTGTTCATCGATAAAACAATAATCGTAAATCATCCACAAATTCCAAACAACAATTGAAGATACACATGAGATGCGTAAAACGATGATTTCCCAATATTTTTCAACAGCATTTGCAACGGTAATTAAATAAAAACCAAAAATTTATACAACCCAATACACGTATACATACTATGTATTCAAGTGTAGTGCATACTATACATAAACCAAAATGTACAATCACCGTGTGTATATAATTCATTTTAGCAAAAACCCATTTCGAAATAAAAATACACTGCCGATTAATTGACAGAATGCTTGATGTGTTGGACTTTTTAGTTTTAGTAATTCTGTCGCCTTAAAGAAAACTTAAAATTCTCCGAT
>GL501519.1:1746748-1763435 GCA_000149185.1 Mayetiola destructor
TTTCTTCTTCTCTCTCTCTCTCTCTCTCTCTCTCTCTCTCTCTCTCTCTCTCTCTCTCTCTCTCTCTCGCTCGCTCTTTCAATCGGAGAGTTTCTTTCGTTTCTATTCCATTTTATTTGAATTCTTTCGGCCTTTTTGTATTTTCTCATTCCGCCAATCAGCCACACGAGCATTGCTTCGTTATACAACTCTCTTGCAGCCGTTTTAAACATTTAACTTGTTTCTGTACGCCTTCGTCTCAATTTTTTTTTAAGTTCTTCTTCTGTTGCCAGTCGTCGATTCGGTAGCTAAGAAAAGTTTTTGATTCGTTGTATAAATGGTGTTGCATTGTGCTTGATATTGTTTCAAGAGAAGCACCAAAAGCGGATGAAGTGGAAAATTTAGCAACAAATACAATTTGGTAGGATGTTTAAGAAATGGTAAATGTCTATATTAATATGTATATGTAAAGTACAATGATGTATATGAGCTAGGCATGTGTGCTGAATGCCGAATGCTAACGATATGTTGTGTGCTGTGTGCTACATATATATTTTATACGTATGCATCTATCGTGTCGAGCGTTATAAAGTGAGTCGAGGGGTCCATTTGTACTATATCATGTAAATAGGCATGCCATTAACACGAAACAAAACAATCAGCTCACTTAAAAGTTTGGATTCACCTCTAGCTTTTTGTATGTGTACGTCTGTATGCACACTGCACACGATTCGCCATGGGGGGCTGACTTCAATTGAACTTATCAACTTCCTTTTCATCCAATTTTACACTGAACTTTTTATTTCGAGAGCAATTTCATTTATGGAACAACAAAAAGACAAAGTATACCATTTGAAATTAATGATGATACAACTATCAACATGCATCAATTAGTTTGATTGATATTATTAAATCTTTTGAAACAAAGACACCATCGAATCAAATAATAATGTATAAAATCGATTAAATGTTCAATGTATTATTTGAATGAAATGACTCAAATAGGATGGAGTTACTTGTTCGGCAACGAATTAAAATATAATAAATGCATTTGTTATTGTGAAAACAGTGCGATCAGTAAAACAAGTCATAAATTTATGTAAACGTTGTGTTCAATATGATGATATTTCACTATTTTACCATATCAAGCATTTGATATGCATCTATTACAGCCATTCCGAACTCATGCTACTCATTTGGCAATTTTGAGATTTGTAATATTTCGATTTGTTCATTTATTTTTGTTGGTACGGTTTACACACATAGACAACAATTCTGTCACATAAATGTGAACACTCATTTGTTGAAGATGTAAATTAATTTAGCGGATGCATTCAACATTGAAGAGATAACCCGAAAAGCATCATGATGTTGTTCATATAAACATTCATAGATATCAATCTATTTTCTTGCTTCAGTTGCAAGCCAGTCTCCTAAAGACAATTTATAATTTCATTTTCGATGGCATTATGAACGAAAACGCACATTTAAATTCAATGGAACTGGGACTGGGATTGGGTCTGCGCGACTTGGATTGGGACACAGGAACATGAATGAGACGATATTTAGAAAATACATTGGGAAAATTTACACTTGGTAAACACATATCATCAGTCATTTAATTTGGTTGTAATGCGAAATGATGGAGCAACCAACAGCAAATGAGCGCTGTAAAACGAAATGCATTGCCAAATGACACAAACACAAAGAAAATTATTTATGATTTGTCATTTCCTTCTATATGCTTATCATTTAATGTGCATATTATTATGAAGTGTTCTGATATCGAGAGCTTTTTTTCTCCTCATTCCTCTCCCTCTCACTTCCTCTCACTCCCTCACTCAACAAAATACCTTCCAGACAACAAAATGATTTTCAACTAATGACTAATTGATAGCAATCTGAAATTCCCGTTCAAATTTTTCACTTTGATAAGAGAGCAGCTTTCGGACATCCAAAATGGCAAAAAAACCAAGGCTACCAATCAATCAAGCTCTTAATTAGTTGATACATCATAAAACCCATCGAAATGTTATCATAAATAAATGGAAAACAAAGAACAAACTTTCGACAGGCATTCGTTAGCGTTAGCACATTAATACAAATAACATCCCGAAGATTAATAGTTCATTTCTCGCGATTAGAACATCATCACTTCGAATTTCAAAACAAAAAAAACAAAAGAAACGTCTGGCAATCAGCATACAGCACTCAACATTCAACGCATGGGCACGATAATTTGTTTAAACGTTTCGCTCTACAAGTGAACATTGAACACAAGCAATGTTTCATTGTAATTAGGCAAAATTCGAAATGTGAATAGAGGATAATTTATAATAAAGTCATAAAAATCTGACAATGTGTTCTTGTACCAAACAAACAAATATTAACGAATAATGCCGACGACTACAATAGTAGTCATATGGGACGTGGCTTTGTACAATAATATAAAAATCTGTTGCAGCAGCAAAAATGGTTGAATTGCATTTCGAATTTATTTTCAATTTTGAGCATCGAGGATCGAGCAAATCATGGAGCATTCTGAGTATGCGAATTTTTATTCCGGATATATAATTCATAATTCTTGCCTTATCCATTCTTCATCTTCGCTTTTTTCCATGTGCTTTTTTTTCGTTCGAGAAAATCATAAGATGCAGCATCAAAAGTAACAAAACCAGTGTAGGAAGAGAAGAAGAAGATTGAAAAAACAGTTTCGTAACATAGTAATATACTTTAACTGGTCCTATCTAATGGTTCTTTCTTTACATTTTTGCATCCAAAATCCAGCATCCAGCGCAATAACGAATACGAAATAGAATTTTTCCCATGATGTCGACGTGTATTTTCTACCATATCTTCATGTTATTTTTTCTTTCTTCGCTTTTGTGCTCCGAATAAATTCGAATATGGGAGAGGGTGAGCATATGATTGTTGTGACTCATATTTTCTTTGTAAATCATTTCATTTCTCAAGTGCTGATGCTGAATCTAATTGCACTATGTGTCTTCTGCAGTCATTTTTGCTACATAAATAAATGATTTGTTTGCACACTTGATACTCGATAAAATATCAAGTCAAAACTCATTCCATTTCGAGGCCCAAAATAATTCAACACCAAAATTCGAAAGATTTGTGCACGAAAATTGTTTAGTTTTTACCGATTGTTAGTTTCCTTTCGATGCATGAAAACTTTCATGCTCTCATACATACTTGAAAGATTGTAGTTGTATGTGATGTTCAATGTTCATTTGCTTCGTAAATCAACATTCGCATACACAATGAACATAAAGCGAAAATGAATGAGGAACAGAAACGGTGGAAAAATGACAAATGAGGGAAAAAGCGAGGGAGAGAAATAAGGCACGAGAAAGATTCAAGATTCCAAATGTAGCTCTTCTCCACCACCACGACCATTTGATTCGTGATTCGTACAATTGGACCGATAAAAAATCGCTTTTCGCGCGACATATTTTTGCTTCGGAATTTTCACTTCAGTTTTTGGTTTAGTTTTTCTTTTTGATTTTCCCATTCTGATTTCATACATTTCACACATTTTCTTTCAGTTTTCTTTCATTCCGAAGGAAATTTTTTGTTCCACTTCTGAATGAATAATGCTATTTTCGAAACGGTGTTACATTTCAGCGAGCAAAATATTTAATTCGATTCGAAACGGAAACATATGTACGCTATACGCTTAGAACGTGAACGAATTGAAAATTGTTTGAATGCCCGCTCGCCTCGAAATCGCATAGCATTCCAATAATTATATTCAAGATATTGTTTATGTGGAACATAGGAAAATGTAAACGAGCAAAGAAGAAAAAGGAGAAGAAGATGTAGAAGAGAGAGAGAGGGAGAAAAAAAATAGTATAACACAAAATAAAAATGCAAGAAAAAGCTGAACTACCGGCGCGCTGTGAATGTGAAATGAAATTTAATGTTGCTTTAGTTAAGTTTATAAATTATTTTTTTTTCTTCTTCTTATTCGTCTCTGTGTTTTTATTATTGTTATTCTGTGCCGTTTGGTCGCTCTCTGGCTCTCTCATTTTCATCATTTGCCAATTCCTTTTTAGTGTTCGCTCACTTGTACATGTCGTTCGTGTTCTTATTGCCAGGCTCTCATCACATTTCGGTGTGTATTCGATATTGTTTTCCATTAGTTTTTCCTCAATTTTCATTCAGTTGCATCTCTTCGTGCTCTGTTTTTCTGATTTGTCAGCAAAGTTGTTATTGTTCTATGTGACATCTATTAATTTTAACCGTTGAAGTACCGTATACTACATATTTGTCGCATTGTTCCGTTTATTTGATATGGTTGACATGATTATGATGATGATGATGATGATGATGATGATGATGATGACAACCATTGCTGTGTCACGACAAATATTCTCCAGGAAGAAAACCCGAATCTACTTCAACTTTCAACCAATGTTATTGTAAATTGTTCATTTGTGTATATTTGCTGCATTCGCTTATGCCACAGCTAGTTTGATAGCGAACAAATAGCGGTGACTAGATGATTCCGCATCGTCATCAAGATGACGTCATCATCATGAACATATTATTATCATTGTCAATCCCTTGTTTTATAATATCTTTGCCTGAATGCCTTCTTCATTAAAAGGCTAAACATAGATTGCTGCTGCCGTTGTTATTGTTGTTTGTTTTTGCTGTTGGTTTGTTATGTTTTTTTTATTGGTTCACCACATTTGATTTAACCATTTGATTTTTGTTGTTATTATTGAATGCAGGAGCAAACAAAGAGCCAAGAAATGATAAAATGATTCAACCACAATCGCTCTGCTGTTTGGGTGATAAGATGAAAGCTATGATTTATCTCATGTGGTTTTCTTTATCTTTTCCACTTTATCTTTTCTATGCAATTTTCAAATGGATAGTAAAACAGTAAAACGTAATATGCCAACGATGACACTTTATTCAGTGTTAACACATTATTTATGAATTGTGAATTAACATCCGAATCCATCTCTTTCCATTTGAATGCGTTTATATTTCGTCATCTACGGAAATTATATTGGCGAAAGTCGGCTTTGGATTTTCTTGTATGAAAATGTACAATATAATAATGAATTGTCTGTTTGTTAAGATTTTCTTGAGAAACTTTGCGCTGATTGCATTCATATGAAAGTTTCTAGTGGTGCTTCACATGTTGACAATAATCTCTTCTGTAGTTTTGTAATTTTATTCGAGCGAAAATTATAGTTTTCGATTTCTTGTTATGCTACAATGCTACAAGTTACAAGTAACGTATCGATTCATTAAGTTCGAAGTAATTGTTTTTGCGTTAATTTTCCAAAAACTTTTCGATTTAAAATGCACAGAGCATCGAAAATTCAACGGAGAATGAGAGAATATTACCAAATATGCAATGTTCCGGTATTCGGTGAATCGTGAGTACATATTGTGGGAATTAAAGGAAGCCACAAATTAACATTTTTAAAATAACGTAACAATTGACGGCGTGTGTGTGTGTGTGTGTGTGCATCACACACTGTTTGATGCGTAATCATGAAAAGTTGATAATTCACATTTTCTCATTAAATAGATCTACATATATGTATATTGAGCACTGTATATTCATTTTCACTTTGTCGAAAATTGATAAGTGGAAGATAGAGAAAATAATGTACACACAAATTTTATGATAATCTAAAATTAGATGATCGCACGAACCAAAAAATAACATAAAATCAAGAAACAAAACGCATTGTATTTGTACATAGGAGAAAACAACATTGATATTATCGGCACCATCATGTTTGCTCATATCACATGGTACGTTTGAGATAAGTGATTATGGTGGATAGATGCACACAAATTCAAAATACACACGGACGATGACACACATAAAAAATAATAAGTGACAAAAAATGAAAATAAAGAAAATTGAGAGGGAGAAAGAGCAGAGGTCATCAGAAGTGTTAGCTTTTTCATGTTAAATTGTTTAGATTTCACTCAGTTCACTTGTGTCATTGATGTGCTTATACTTCATGCCATGTGCCTTGTGGCCCTTACTCATCTGTGGCTATTGATGTTAGTTTGATGGAACCGAGGGAAAAACTAAGTTTCGATCATTTCATTCACAAATGGATAATCAAATCAAATTTTGATATGTATTTGCACATGAGATGATAGAAACAGAGCCCAGAGCACAGCAGCGAACTGCATACTCAATACGTGGTCGGTATTCAATATTCAGCATTAACTGAGCACACACAATTCAATTGTTGTATATGGCAGTCGACAAACGGTCATTGCATACAATATGATTGTACATTGTACTACAGCAATCAATTGTTGTTTCAGCACATTCAAAGATGATTGTCTTTCGTTTTCAGATTTAATATTGTATTTGTGGATTGTGGATTGGCTGGTGGCGGATGAATCTTTCCCCCCACTTTTTAACTCTTATTGAACTTTTTACTGATTTTATTTATTTACAATTCGCAAGCGAATGCACTCGCCATTCTGACCCTATGCATAAATTGTGTTATTATTGTTGTAATATGCAGTATTTTCTAATTTAACTGATTGTTAACCATTTCAAATTACATATATTTTTCAATGGCATAGTCATGTACATTGCACATACTTACTACACACTAGACACTCATATGGCATCTATTCATATCGATAATTTTATAGCAACGATTTTCATTTTCTCTTCAGTTTCGATTGTCCGTTGTCTTTTCGATTTAGTTCTTTCTTCTGTTTTGTTTTTGTTTCTCTTTCTTTCATTCATTTCGATATTTTTATGTCGAATTTAAATTGTAAAGTTTTGCCATTGTTCGTCTTTTAGTATGTAAAATGTTGGACAGTTTACTGATCGGTTTTGTCTCGATAAAATTAGTTTATGTGTTTTGTTTCATTGGTTTTTATTTGTACGCACATGATCGTTCTTCTTTTTTTTTTTGCCAATTCTCGCTGATTTCTCCGAATTCTCGCCGCATTCTTGACGCTCTTCGCCGAATCTTGAATACCTTTTCGGTCCGTTGTCTATTCACTGCTTTCTGTCTTCGGTTTGATTCTTTTTTTTTCATTTTCATTTTTAGCTTCGTAAGTTTACATTAGAATGGCGTGAATTACATGTATTCGACAAAAATGCTTCTGCAAAAGCTGCAAAAGGGTTTACTTACTAGCACATACATTGTAATCGTTTTTTTTCTGTTGTTAGTTTATGTGCGTGGGTGTGTATGTGCGTTCGCTCTTGTTTTTTTTCTCTATATTATTTGTAATGGATGTTCACTTGCGTAGTCGTACAGTATAAGAGGCGTCGAAATGGATTGCTCAAAAGACAAAAAAAAAAAATTGGAAAACTTAGATCAACACACCAGAATAAAAACTCCGAACAAGAGAATAGTAAGAGATACATACATGTGTATGGTACCATACACAATACACAGTACACACATTGATTTTTCATTTCGTTTTCTATCATCAACCAAAAAACCAACTTTAAACTGTGTTGAAAACGCATTCGAAATGGACGAAATCAAATACATATGAACGTTAAACTGAATGAGCATTCGGTTGAATTGCAGGAAAAAGTTTTGATGAATGGTTTTTTGCGTCATTCGAAATGCACGTAAAAGAACGTAAACGAATGGATCAAATAATCGAGAACCCACAGTTTATTTTTTTTCTGTTGTTTTTCTTTTACTTTTCATTTTATCTCCGATAAAGTTTATATTGATAGTGCCATTTTCTGTTCCTTCAATTGATGATTGCATTCTTTGTTCTTTTTTTTTTAGCTCTTATCGATTCATTAAACGCTTTAGCCCATAAATTTCATTCTTTTTATTTTTCATCTCTCTTTTTTTTAGTTTTAGTTTGTGTGTTTTTTTTGTCCGTTGCTTTTGATTTAAGCCACTTTGGCACACTGCATTCAGTTCGTGAAATGCGGGATGTGAAATGCTCACAAATATTATTCAACACGCACTTGGTTAACAATGGACAGCTTTTTGTGACAAATCATTTTCGTTTGTTATTTGTCAGTGAGTGATTTTTTTTTTATTTATAAAATGTATTCAGGCATGCATTCGCCATTCATTTGTGCCTCTTTTGTTTTGAAATTCTTTCATTTGTTTCTTCGCCACTTATATTCTTTTTTCAGCTTTCTCATGTATTATTTATGTTGCTTGCTGTGTGCATATTTCGTGTCGCCTTTTGCATGATCTATCGATTTTAGGTTGGAGCTTTTGACATTGGCATACGTACGATGTACGATATGTGTGCTATTGCAACAAAGAATAACTTATTCAATTCAGTCTCGTGAGCTAAAACATCACACCATGACATCAATACAAATTCATCATACAGAGCCCGACGACGTCTCGTCTTTTAATTCGGTTCTATATTCGATGATATAGATCGATTTATGTGAACGTTGGATGCAACACAGCATACAATATACAGCCCACAGCATAACACAACATAATACACCAAGTATTACGAACATCCAAAATATATCAAAAGCCAGAGAAGAGCTAACAGTACCTACTTTATGGCACCCGTTACTCGTGCGCTCACAAAATTCGATATAGTTTTGCTTTGAGCTTGAAATTCATTGTTTCTCTCTTTCTCTGTCTCTCTCCTTCCATCACTCATTTTCATCTATGGGTTGCTCTGTGCCCCGTGTACGCTGTTAGGGTAATCTTTTCTCTTTGATTGTTCTCATCCATTTTTACGAGCACACAAACAGGCAATTTCTCTCATTTTTACTCACCTTGATTTCGCTTTACTACTTTTCATATTTTCTTTTATTTTTCATTTTTCTTCTCCATTTGTATGCAACCCAAGTGTTTACAATCCAGCAACATGCTTTTCTACTTTCAAAATGTCCATTTTGATATTTTTCTCATTTAACGTTTTTTGCTTCTCTTCATTCTACTTTTTTTTGCGTTTCGCCTTTTCGCATATTCTTATATTATAAAATTTGAATGTTAAAAAAAATTGCTTAGCAAATATCGGATCGTCATCAGTTCGCATCATTATAAATAATAAATACTCATGGCTTATGGTGATCCCGAAACCGTTTTCAAAACTTAATTGATGCAATTTTGAATATTTTCCATTTCAGAATTTGCATGCATGATTTTCTTGATGTTTTTGTTGTTGCCATATTGCCGCTGCCGCTCTAGTTTTAGTTGTAGTTATAGTTATAGTTATAGTTAATATAAATCGCTGTGAAATGTATGCTATTTAAATTTTTAAATGTGCTATCATGCTATTACTGAAACATATTAGTTCTCACGCTCGGATTTCTCTGATTTTCATTTAGAAATTGTTGTTTATTTTGCATGCTGTTCTACATAGAGAAGTTCCATTTATATAATTGCATCAATAACAAAACGAAATCTATTTGAATTGATTTGGATGCTGATCAGCGGTAGCGACTACTGATTAAACATGACATAAACAGACATAATGAACAATGAGACCTTATAATTAGTCATGATTAAATCTGATCGACAAAGTAAAATACAATATTGCTTATTAGAATTGATCGATTGATTGATGAATAATAATAATTTGCGATTTGGTGATTTAAATATGAAAACATTCGAATATATTTAGGCCGGAAATGTTTATTAACTTTTATTCAAATAAAACAAACAAAATATGATCTACAAATGAATTCATAAATTGTATAGCCAAAGGCGATATATTGTTGAATGTTCATATGCAGCAAATTGATTTTGACATGCTTCCGACTTCCGACTATAAAATATTCATAAATGGTCAAAAAATCAAGAATATGCAATATCTCTTTGGCAAACATAAATCTGGGTTACGTTCTGTGTTCTCATTTTCGTTTTTCCGATGGGGCTTATATTGGCATGAAATAACGCGCCCATTCATTGGTTGAGTGGCAGATATCTTACAGTGAATGTATGCTCCAGTCATAATTAATAAATATCTCTGGTTGACCGTTGATTCTCTGGTCACTTTATGGCTGTATGGCTATTGTGTTTTGCGCTGAATTTGGTGTTTTGTGCATAGTGTATAGTGTGTAGCGAATGGAACGAAAATGAATGGTCAAAGGGAGCCAAAAAGACAGCCAACAACACTGAAAGACATCCAAGTGTATTTGCGTGTTTATGTCATTTATTCGATATTTAGCTCATTCGGTTCTTTGTTTGCCAGATTATTTGCTAGATTTTTCATAATTATTATTATTGTTGTTGTAGTTGTTGTTGCTTGCTTGCTTGCCTGCTTTCTGACTACTCATTCACTTTCGATATGTATTGTGCTTTGCATTTCCATTTAGCGTCGTATTTTATGCCTTATTTTTTCGGTTTGTACAGAGTGAAAATTTACTCCATTCTATAGATGATTTATACCGTTCTCCGCTTGGCATTTGGACTGTATCTTTCTCTTATTTTTCTATATAAAGTTTTTCCCCAAATCAAAACCATACAATTGTAATGCACGTGGATATACGAAATACAATGAGATGGTTTTTATAAGTTTTTGATCAATGTTTGCACATTATCGCTTGCCCGTTTGCCTGTTTGCCACATTATTCGCATTCATTAAACGAATTCATTAATTAAATTGAGCAGCGAGGCATTATATTTGCTTTTGATTCAGTAACTCGTTTCATTTTTCACCACTTTTTTTTTCTTTATTCATTTGTTGTTTCTTGCGTGTGTCTGCATGAGCTTTTTCCGAGGGAAAACTGGTACATTTGACGAGGTTCTCCGTTTATTTTATTTGTAACTAGCTTTTGGTTTTTTGTATCTTCTTTCTATTCCACGTTGCTCTCATTCTCATTCGGCCTGTATTAACACATCCATTTCTCACATAGACTCGTGAGTTTTTGCTCATAACATTTGATGGAACTCTTTCATTTTTGTAATTTTTTTGGCATTGCAATCGTTCGCTTCAATTTGTTGGATGTTTTAATTCCCATGAAAATGAATTCTCATTTGGATAACCTGCCCGAATGTATAAATATATACAACCGAAGCAATTGACGCTGAAAAAGAGTCGGTAATAAAAACACTTTTTTGTTGTTGTTTAAGGTGTTGCTGCTAGATAGATCGCTGTTCTCCGTTGTAAATTCGCCACGCTGTGTTCTACTTTTCCGGTTTTGTTTCAGTTATGTTTTGCCACTCTCGCCGTTTTCTTGCCGCAATTTGCCACTCTTACCGATTTCGGGTGACAGGTTTTTTAGGTTCTTTTTTGTTGTTAACTTAAATACATATTTTGTCAAATTTTTATTGGTGTTCCCGTTTCTTTTTATCGCCTTCCATTTTTTTTTGTATCACTTCAAGGCGAAACATAAAGAAAAAAATTGATAATAATAAAAATCAACAACACGAACCATATTTGGTGGTAAATGACAACGAAATATTTCATTGAGAATGTAGAATGAATCAGCAGTCAAATAACCACGAGATACAACGTGATACACACAATGATCAACAAAAATTAATAACCGTGTTACGAGAGAAGGGCGGACAAAGGTAGGGGAATATTGTGTATGAATTTTACTTTTCATCATTATGAAGAGAATAACACAAAATTGATATGAACGCAATTTTTCGATAAAATGTGCATGTAATGAATGCATGAACCATCGCCTTCAAGCATCATCACCATCATCAACAATATCCAATATAACTGTTTTCAAATTGATAAAAGTGAGTAATTTATTTATTTAAAGTGACACACAATTGTTCATGGCAACGACCATCACCATACGTATGCGAAAACAGCGAGGGACAAAGTGTGAACCAAATGACGTCATGCATGCCCAAATGAGCAAAAAAGAGTTATACAAATTTGGAAAATATACGATAAATATGCAATAAATGAGGAATTTTGTAAAAAGCGCACCACTTTCATAAAAGCAAACAATCAAAATGAACCATTGTATTCAAACACACGTCTTTACTTTTTTGTTTTTTTTTATTGTAGAAATGAGAACTGAAGACTGGAGACTGTAGGAAACGGGCTATTCCGTTTCATTGTTTTTTCCTCATTCAAATGCTCAGTATATCGTTGCCGATTGTCATTCTCATCACTTATTTCTTTCGAAGGGATACAATACTGACCATAGAAGACAGTACACCTAATACTATTACCCATTACAAAAGCATTCAAATTTTAAATTCATGTGTGCACTTGATTCATCAACTGAACCTAAACGAACTCTTTTATTACAATATTCAAACAAATAGCATTTTCTCTGATCACCATTATGTACAATGTACATGTACATCCCATATGTTTTGATCTATTGACGTATAACGCACAACCAAAGGGATGGCGGGATTTAGATTTTTCCAATTTTTGGTTCATATTTCATGTTATTTTTTTCTTTCTCTCTCTATTTTTATACCAGATTCGTTTATCGTTGGATCTGTTTGTTGTCCTGTTTAGCTGTTCAGTTCATTTTGTATTCACGGACCTGATATGGTATTCGTGTTCGTCGATTTTGGTACATCTGCAATTTTTATGCAATATCCAACAGTCATTTGCCTTTATGCACACAACATATTGCTTTGCCCATGACTTTGTTTAGGTCTGTGCTTACAAGCTCAAAAATTCCCTACCTATGCCTGAAAGCAATCATACATTTAAACATAAGCATGGAATAGCCGATTGCTTGCAGTTGTGCTCACCAAGCACAGTGAATTTGTTTCGTTGGTGTATAGTTTTCCATTTTTTGTCTGAATCGATCTTTATTATCTTCATATCTTTTCTTGTTTGTCCCAGACAGTGATCGAAAAATTCTCTCTCAGTGCATTTTACCAGCTTTATATAGTAAAATGAGAAGGACCGGGTTTTTTAGCCATAACCATTGAACTTTTTTTGACACTAGCAATATGCTCAATTTTTTCTATAAGAAAAATTGAGTAAAATGGACATTTTGCAGATTCCCAATTTACAAATGTGCATCGCACACTTTGCATGCTCTTTGTGTTCTTGTTTCGGATGCTGATCCTGGTGTTTTGCATATCGTGTTCCCTTGTTGTGCCAATTCTCCGATTCATTCATTCGCTTCGGTGTATGTATATTTTTTTCATTTTCTCTCTCTCTTTCTCTCCATGTTTTGACTAAACGGATCTTTTTTGTTTTATTTATTCATTCCTTTTTTTGAGGCTAGTTTTTCCGAATGCATTTCCTTCATGTCATTGTGTTGTGTCCATGAATTATATTTTGCTTATGTAAGACCACTATATTTTTTTGTGTTGTATTAATTTTTCCCTTCTACCAATTTTTGCCGTCTCCTCTTTAGTATCCGCATCTTTCCATCTCTCACTCTTTCACTTGAATATTGCTGGTTAGATCATCATATCGTCCACTCAGAATAAATACATCTATTTATGCAAGACCATCCAGCACTTAAGTGGTTGGGGCACTTTTTTCTCTTATGTTTTTTCCCCTCTCATTCAACACTGAATCCTTCTGGTAAAAACCTCGTTTTTGGTTCTTTTTTTTGTTTCGTCTCACATTTTTTTTTCTTCTGTGTACTCTCTGTCTTCTTTCGTTGAACTTTTCAACTCTGAATAAAGTGAAACCGCATGGATTAAATATTGCCATGAGTGTATACGCTCTTATTTGTGCGAATTCTACGATAGCAGTTTTATATTGCTGCAATTTAAAGGTATACACGTAATTCAAGTTGCTATTTCAAGTGCTAACAATTGAGCAAAAAGCAAAAGACCACCACCATAACCGCAAATATGATTCCATCTTTCATGTGTACCGTTTACATTCTACCACATTTCTGTTCGCTTTCATTAATCTGCATTTTTCGTTGAAATACATGGAAACAAATGATTTTATTTTAATCCAGGCAAACCATGATCCGACTGCACATGGAACCGGATGACATGAGGGGATGACAGCCGAACCAGCAACAAAATAAAAAAACCAATAGGAAAAATAGAATAATCAAATAAAACATGTGCAAAAATAAGTAAAAACAAAACAAGAACAAGAATAAGAAGACGGAAAAAATGAAATAATAAAAATACTTGTTATGAATACCAACTCTTATCTCACATGATGATATCCTCATGAAAATATTTATGAAGCTTTTTACAATTGACGACGGAAGTGCTGTTGAAACGTAATTGTTGCCGCTATCCCGCTGATTATCATTTGTGTTATTTTATTCGTTGTTTTTTTTTGTGTCTGTGTGGGGCTTCATTTGAACTTTCACTACCCAAACCCATCGTCATACAATATGGACAAATAATTTTTTTCGTTTTTGCATTTTCATGCACCGCTGGTGCATATATATTTGATGTGAGCGTTAAGGCTTTGGTTTCGATCCCCTTTTGAATTTATATGTTATTTCGATTATCTCAATTTTCATTGGCGCATATGCTTTCAATTCAGTTGAGCAAAACTCTGAAATTTGAGCCTCTAGAGTTTTGTTGGGGTAAATTTCAGTGAATTCCGTACGATTCGAATTCTGGGTTGTTGGTTTTTTTTCTTCTTTGTTTTCGTTCCGATTCATTGGACTTGTGTATTTAGCAATTGATATAGTGAACGATGTATGAATATATTTTGCGTAGCACTTGATTAAGCTTCCGAAATGGATTTGTAGTCCACATAATTTTCCATTTTCCATATGTTAAGGGGAAAGACAAAAATCGTTATCCTTCCCTCTGAATTGCTGACGACGAATTGCCGCCAAATTATTGAGACATTCAAATTTAACCTCCAACATCGAACAGAAAAAGAAAATCACTTGGTCATTTACATTTGGCCATAATAATACATGTATATACATATATGTTAAAATGCTACATTGCTCGAATGTTCGAAGTTCAAATGGAAAACGTTTTGCTCGATGGAAATAAAGCAGCTGTTTCTCAGCAAAATTGAATAGAAAAGAGGGAATATATGTAGAATATAAAAACAAATAACTTATTCCAAATTTATCGTTTACATTATTATTAATGTGTTACGTATGCATAAAGTCGAAACAAATGTTCCGAGTTCCGATAGAATTGTATTGAATGAAACAATGAAAATAATAAATATAAAAAAATGACCAATATTAATGATACCATTGAGTTCATTGCCGGAACATATCGTGCCATAGCCAACAAACATAAACGAAATGAGAGAATATTTGTTGGGCTTTGGATTTTGGATTGTGTGTGACTGTGAACAGCAAACTGCAAAAGCAATCCAAACAAAGTATGTCATGCCATTTGAACGAGCAGCAGCGGCAGTACCAGTAATTCGAATTTGGTGCTCAATGCTCTGCATTTCGCCGGTCAAAAGTGATTTTTATGCAAAAGTGTTGTAGATTGTGCTGCAGTACACATATATCGAGATTCGAGATTCAAGATTCGAGACTTGTAATTTTGTTATCGTCTTATGCATACAATTCGTTCTATATGTATGATGTGGCCATGATTACAATTTTTGGTTTTTTCATAAGCAACAAATTTCATGCTGCTTTTGTCTATTCTGATTTACAATAGCGTGGATTTGAATACGAACGAATAACCGACAGCCAAATATTGGTTTGGCGAATCTCCCCATTTTCCATTTTCATTATATCTTCATTTTTATCTCTGATTGTTTTATTTTGATTTTTTGCAGACTGTTTGTTGATTCTACAATTGAATGGCACAGAATGAAAATGGTCCTTTTCGAAATTGCGGAAGATAACGCATTTATTTTATGCTGGGATTATCTTCCGCAGTTTTGAAAAAGACCATTTTCATTCTGTGCCATTTAATTGTTTAGTTGTTGAAGGCACGCCCGCATACAGCCAAAATATACAAGTTTTCCGGATATATTGAATGATCATGTAGCATAAGAGTACGAAATGAACATAGAAAACGATAGCGAAAAAAGAGAGGAAACATCCACTCATTCGCTCGCGCATATGATACAATTCTCTCTATTAACAAAGTCGCTTCGTCAGAGACGGTACATGTCTCACTAGAAGGAAATTTGTTGAGTTCATTTGTTACCACTGTGTGTATTGTTTTTTTTTCCAATAATAAAAAGAAAAAAAAATACGTTAGTAAAAGTGCAAACAGTAAGTATGTAAGGAAGGCAACACTTCGTTTGCGTGGCATATGCTTCATTCGTTTCAGACACGTTCACCAATGAACTATAGATGTGTTTTAAATCTCAGAATCGAAATAGTTTCGCTATATGAAACGATCATTTTGTCGAAAGCGTTATGTTGCCATCATTCGAATTTCGAAGAACTCATTGAGTATGTGCTCAATTTTTACTTCTTTTGCATTTTCATTTGATTGCTGTCCATTTCGTTCGTTCCCTGTATGCAGTGCCTTTGTCAGCATTTAGCCACCGAGCGCAATTTACACACAGTGTGGCACGTGGCTTCTGTTATGGCCATGGCTCAAATATATTCAGAAAGCCTACTCAACTCAAATGCTTTTTATAAATGTGTACATAGTAAATTTATGTATCTACATATATACGTCTCAACCTCAATTTATTGTCAGTGGGATAAATGCACATCAAAATGATAAATGACAAATGTACGTGATAAGTCAATGGTGCCGCATGAGCACTGTTATATGAGTATCAAACTAAACCTACACCAAACGAAACGTAATCAATCCAAGCAACAAAACAATGAAAATGAAAAATGCAAGAAAACTACCATCACCGTTTAAATGTTGGATTTTTATTTTTTATCCATTCGCTTCTCTCTCTCTCTCTCTCT
>GL501519.1:1769693-1780986 GCA_000149185.1 Mayetiola destructor
ATATATATATATATATATATATATATATATATATATATATATATATATATTGTGTGCAAATGAATACATATATGTATACAAGTATTTATTAGAAAATTTCGTTTTTCCACAAATTAAAAACCATTTACACACGGAATTTATCAGTTATCTTTGCGTTATTGCTTAAGAATTGCACATTTAGCGAAACGATTTAATATTATATCGTTCATAAAATTTGAATGAAAGTACATAGTTTCACTTCAATTGTAATTATGATTATCGTTTGTTTGTGAGACAGAAAGATAGAGAGATGAGAAATGTGTCCACGAAAAAAAAATGGAAATTGGAAATGTGCCTTTTCTATAAATTTATATACATTGAACATTATGTTTCCTTCGGAAAATATGTAATTTCATTACATTAGTCACTTTATTCATTTTGAGAGATGGAAAATTGGCTATTTGAATGGTTAATTAAACGTGAAGGAAAATTTTATACAATAATTTATGAATAATTATTCATAATTCTCAATTAGTTGGTCAAATCTAAACGCTTCGTCTGATAAATTAATGCTTTTCTCATTTAAATAGCAAATCGATTTCATTGAATGGAATGGATTGACAATTCCATCGATCGATATGCATGTATGTGTTGTGTGTTGCATCTTCACTACTCTTGACTATATAATATGATTTTGACTGAGATTGCATACCAAATTTCTGAGGGAGCTAAAACGAACGAATATTATCATAAATTTGTTCATTCGGTTGTTGAATAGACAAAATCAATCGACTAATTGGCATAATTCACAAATTTCAACCAAAATCTGGAGATGAATTACAACATGAGAAAGAGATTGTATTAGTCACAACATATAACACCATCTGAAATTTCAGATATGAGAAACATTTCAACATCCCACTGTGATCACATAATAAATAGCCGTCTTTATGGATCCTCATTAATGTTAAGTGGTATTCAAGTGATAAACGTAAAATATGTATGTATGTGGGTGTGGGCATGTGCGTGTGTAGAATGTTGAATGATGGTTAAATATTTCAATCATGTTTTTCATGTTTTTGTAGCCAACCATAAAATCACTCGATTCTCATTCTCCGAGTTTTCTCTTAAGAAAAACTTTCGAAATTGATTAAAAAAAAATAGACGCAAAATGGCAAAAATTGAAAGGGGGATATTGAATTGAACGAGATTTTGAATTTGGTTTTTTTCGGGACTTTTATTTTTATTTTGTATTCGATTTAATGTGGGAGCTGTAATTTTTTTCACTCACAATATTGCCCTTTTTCTGCTTTCGAATTCGATGTTTTTTCTTCTCTTTTCTGCTTCCAATTTTTCGCCCAAAATTGAAGAGAGAAGTGCAGTTGTTGAATGCTTGTAAATTTTTGATTTGTTAGCAGATGTTCAATAAGCGAATCAATTGTTTGCATAAAGGATATTTTCACAACGCGAAAACAACAGACGCCAATCGAATACTGTATAGTATATACTGTATAGATCCGAACCTTATATGGCATAAAAACGACTTACACTACACACGCACATTAAACGTAGCAAAGCCATGCATTTGCGAAATTTTTACAATTTTACACAACAAGGCATTGCATTGTAGAATTGTCAATTCTTTTGTACAGTGTACAGTGTACAGTGTACAGTGTACAGTATACTTTGTACGAATACAAATGTATTAAGAATTTGGAATATGGAAGCCCAGCCTACATGCACGAAAGCAATCTCACAAAATACGATATTCTGTTTGCCAATTGCGATAATGCGTTTATTCATATGCAAATTTGTATCGATCACATCAATGGGAATGAGCTTTTGGATATGTTGATGACAAAAGCCCATCGCTCGAGCAATGAGTGCACACTTTGCAACAAGAACAACAAAAACAAGTATCGAAATATCGTCCATTCAAAAATGATAAAATCAACACGGTTTGTTCCATTGATAACGGAATTAAAAATGTATTCACCCGATTTGTGGAAGAGAAGCTGTAGAAACATCAAAAACAAACAACAATAACAATATTGATGCCAGCAGAGGGGAAAAGAGAGAAAGAGAAAGAGAGATTTAGTACAAAAGAATGTTGTCATATTCCATCGTTTCTCGATTGCATACGGATGGATGCAAGGAATTTAAAGGACAAAAAATAAAATGCAAAATAATTCAACATTGAAACTATTTACCAGCTGTTTGCATTTTTAATTGCGGAAATTCGCTATGGAATCAATGATGTGTTTTGCTACAAAGCAATGCAAAACCATTGAAATGGTGCAGGATACGGAGGAGAGCAAAGACCAAACCAAAATATATAACAAACAAAAAATAGCGTTGTTTGTTCGAAGAGTGCGAAATGCGAAGTATGTCACAATGATTTATAGAAAGAAATGATGGGGCAACAATGTTATGAATTTCTACAGATTTATGGAGCATTTTGAAATTCCCCCGAAATATTTCCCCCAATTGAACGAAAAAATTAAAGAAGGAAACAGATACATTCATAATGTGCAATGCGCAATAAATGCATAATGACACATAAACGAAAAAAATAAAAATTTAAAAAAAACTACATGAAATAATATGATTGGGGTTTTTATTAATTTTTATTCGTTTCACCGGTTCACCGTGTGTAAACACTTTTCAATTTACACTTATTTATCATTCTAATGATTCGTGAAATTCAATAAATGTTATTATTGGCCGGTTTAGTTTTCCCGTCAAAAATTATCATCTGTTTTCAATAATTTAATGGTATGTTCAATGCTTTATTATAAATGAATGAACCCAAAATCAAGAGAGCGTGCATACATGTAATGATATAATGTGAAAATGCGAAAATGTGTAAGTGAGAGAATTCAATTGAAATCTGCTGCAACCCTGAAATCAACCGAGCTGAATATTACGGACTGTTTTTATGATATTATTCTTCTCACTTCCTAAACTCAGGTTCAATCGACCAATTTTTCAATTCGCATATAAAACCGACAGAGAGAGAGAGACAGTAATTTATAATTTACGCAACATAAAATTGACCGATTTAATAATAAGTCAGAACGAAGCCACAGGATTAAAATGTAAAATTTCAATTTGGACTAATTGCAACGATAGAATGGGCACATGGGGTGCATTCTATTCAATGATTTCAGGTGAATTTGAGCATTCATGTAAAAAAAAATAGACAATATTTATTTCAAATGTCAGCTGGATACAATTTGAATTAATTGTGAACGAATTTTTCATAGTTTTCATAGTTTTCATAACGGTGCGCTCACCATTTTACATTTTCTATTCGTAATTTGACATTCGCCATTCGGTAGCATTTGATGTTTGAATATTTTGTTTGCTTCGATACGTGTATCTGATGACATACGTAGAAAATGAAGTAAATAAGTAGATGTTCATTGTTCATAATGAATTCAAAATTCATACATCGACATTTCAGCGAATTTGTATTGGGTCAGCATTCCAGGAATGCAAGAAAACAGACAAATAAGATAACTTTACATGCTATGTTTGGATTTTAGTATCAATAATACCAGAATGTATGTATATGGAATTTCTCTAATGGAATATGTCCAAATGGGAGAGTTGGGAAATAGTTCAAAACGACTTCATATCTAGCGAATAGCAGCTGTGACCATGACGTTTGATATGAGATCCCAGTTTTCAAAATATTTTCTCTCATCTCATGATGCACACGTAGGCATTTGTTCGAAATTATTTGTTCGGTGTTCGATGTTCACGTTGTACACTGTTCAGTGTTTGATGATCGGTATAATGTATAATACAAAAGTCGTTTTTTACAAAAAAAAAATGCTAAAACATCCAAACAAACATTTGAATTGTACACGTTCTTATTTAAAGAATTGCATACATTACGATTTAGATGGATGCTGCTCACAAAGCTTTCATATTTATCGTATTTTATGTTTCATGTGTGACGACCTGTATTCGTGTGATTATCATGGAACAATGGAGCGTTGACGATGGCAAAAATCTTCATTCGAGAGCGATTAAGCTTTCGGTCAAAACAAATGGAATAAAAATACTCATATATACAACGACATCAACACTGGCACCAACATCGAAAAACGAAAAAAATACCTGAATTTTTCGAGAATGGAACACAATAAAAGCGCTAAATGTAACAAATGCGGATTATGTTATATGTGAGAATTAGAACAGGAAAAAACTTCCCAATTTTTTTTTTCAATTTTATTCGTTGTTGTTGTTGTTTTTGCTTCTTTTGAAAAGCACACGTATACTAGGGTGCTTAAAAAATCAAAAAAAGTTATTACGGATGGGCCGGTGTCAAAGCCTATGTAGAGGAGTGCCCTTAAACCATATCGGGTATTTTAATCTGAAACACAGTGCGTTTTTATAGGCCAGAAAGGACAAATTGATTTATATGAAAATGTATAGAAAGAATAAGGAACATAATCAATGATCATACCATCTCATCTCGGCTAGTTTGGTTTATGTCACGACTAAGGTTTACTTATATCTATGGAAGTGCCTCGACTATCGGTAATGTGTTCGTGATGATGGATGGTATAGAAATCTGACTCAAATGATTCTCATTCTTTATATGGAAATACATTATACATACTATCGACATTTTGAGTCATATCTCATAAAATAGCTTAACATTTTTATAAAGAACACAAGCGTGCTCAAAATCTCTCCTCTGTTTACAAAACTATCAACTGATTACGGCAGTTGAAAGAGATCGTTTCGAGCAAACTCTTGTGAAAATTTGGAGTAAATCTATAAGTAAGTTCATGTGTTTTGATTCGAAATGTCGATAGTATGATATTTTTTTCGTATTGATTTCTATGCATTTTAATATAAATCCATTTTCGGTCAAAATTTCTCCGCTTCCTTCAAACGTTCGAAGCGCCACGTTTGGGCACAGTGACGTACAGCGAACAGCATGTACATGTCAACGCATTGTACAATGTATTGTACATTGTACAGTCTGTAATGAACATTTGTCAGAAGTAGATTGATCTTGTCCGAAGGTAACGCTGACAACGGACAAAGGTAGACAGAAAAGTTTATGTTGGCAGTGTTGAGAATATGGTGGTACTGTTCCTGGCCAATTAAAATGCTCATTATTTCGCATAAAAATGCCTGGAATGTGTTGAGGGCACTCCTCTACATAGGTCTTGACCCCTGAAGGAGAAAATTTTAAAATTTTAATCACCCTATCGTATACAAGACCAATCTTCGTAAAAATGTCTAATGCAAAGCAAAAAAAAAAAAAACAATTTCATCTCGTGAATTTGAATTAATATTTAGAATCTAAAGTTGTACATTTTACATATTACGAGTACCCGTTATCAAGAAACGGGTAACGGGTAACGACGGTATATCTTGAACTCGGTATATCGAATGAACTGATACTATCTGCGTTATTGTAATATGAAATACGTTAGAAGGCAGCGTTCAAAACATCGAATAACCACGATGTTTCCATTTATATTTATTTATTTTTCTTCCACCTAATTCACACTCAAAACTTCATTAACATAAAAACCATATCGCTCATACAGAGTATATTCAAGGCACGATGAATTCGTACGAGGTACGATGAATGCTAAATGGCGTGCGGCTACTAAATTTCAATTTGCATCAACATTATTGCGAATGAACGGTGTTTTTGGTATACCGATGATTCGATCTGCAGGTTTTGGCTACCATCCACCACGGTATTCAACATTGGATTATTTCTGGATAATATTATACGTATATACATATCCGTACATACGTACATTCAATATATGAAATTCATATCATGAATATTGTTTTGGTTTTGGTACGTTCAATCGAGAATATTCGGCATTGTAACGAAATGTATGGTATGTGAAATTCAAAACAAAACTGGCCAAAATTATAACCGGATTGAGCCTAAAACAATTGGCGGGTATGCTCAATTATTTTGATACTCACAGGGATACATTTAGTATTATAAACACAGACCGAGATAGAGGAACAATCAAGAAAACTGCATTATTCTTTCACTCTCTCCTTCTCATTCTCACTGTCGCTCTCTCTGTATCTTATTCTATAGTCATAAATTAGCACGTGAATGCAGCCTCAGTTTCTGCTTTAATAAACTGCTAAATAATTTGAATTTCTATTTAGACTTCAGATAAATGAGCATAACATCTGGCTTGAGTGGATGTTAGATGGTTGTGCGTTTTGCATTGTATGTGGCTTTGAGCTTCTGCCACTTCTGCATTTCTATTCACTAAATGCCCGTTATATGGAAAGGCTATAGGAAGTCTGGGAGAAAATACCAGACTTCCAATAGAGAACATTTTCAAGGACCCGCGATACCAGTTTGTCGCAGAGCTTCATTCGATACTTCAATAGAATGATTAATTCAAGAATCCGTACATATGTATGTGGCAAATTTTTTCTTTCACGTTTTTTTTATTGTTTTTTTTTTTATTTTGGAAAATGTATTTAAGGCTCTCTCATAACAGTATCTAAAAAAAAAATCTGAATTTTTTTTCAATGAAATAAAATTGAGCGCATTTGTTCGAACTTGTTGGTACGGCCGTACGTTCGTTTAGTACACAGAATTGTGTATGAGTACTTGAATGGAGCTCTGGTATGTCGAAGTGTTTACTTGCTCTGTGCCTCAACATACATAACAAATATAAATTTTATATTCATGGACATGAATTCTGCGATTGTCCGAGATCTGAAACAAAACAAATACCGGAACGAGCGAAAAATTTGTAATTTAAAATGAAAAACAAAGACCAACGGAGAAAATAAGGGACAAGAGACAGCAGACAGTAGTACTATGAATCTTCATATATGTTATGAATTGAGCGAGAACGACATTAAAACCAAAATAATTACGCGAAACAGAAACAGTAGAAAGTAGAAAGAAATGAAATTAGAAAATTCTCATTATTTTAAATGGAAAATGAACGAATTTATTTAATTTTTTTTTTTTAATTGTCCAATGGTCTATTGCCGTTTTGCCATCTCAGTTCGTATTTGGCAATTATATCAACGAAGCGATTGCTACAAATTCAACAAAAGTTGATTAATGTATTGTGGGTGTTTATTTTGTGGTTTGCAACCCAATCAACCACACGATCATATTGCCATTGATGGTAACGATGATAGATAATGAATGATCGATTTAAGCGTTGGTATTTCAAATGAATGCCTCATGCATAAATAATGCCACTGACCAGTGATGAGGAGGTTGTATATGTTCGCGCAAATATTCCACAGAAGAATTGTATGATTGTATTATTGTAATTTGTGAGACAATATGATTCGGTTCGATAAGGAAGTATTTTGGATCTTTTAATTGGGAAATGATGATGGCATTGATTGGTATGTTGAGCGAACATACTACCAAACAACGAACAACGTCAACAGTCGACAATCAACATAACGAGAAAAAAAAACATAGAAAGCGGTTGAAAACTGAATGGAAGAATTTGTTTGAATCAGAAGAAATTATATTCTGAAAATTGGCGATGAATACAAATGTTTGTTGGGTGTCTGTAGTCGATATATAAATACATTCAAAAAGGTTCCAATCATTTTCAAGCACATTGTTACAATGTATACACTTGAACTGAATTGCCAACAATTTTCTCCCTGGAATTTTGTGCACCATCAGATACCAGATACCAGATACAGAATACATAATGGATAGTGTAGTGTGTTATTTTGTTACCGTAAACAGTAAACAGCAATACTAACATCGTTGGCTAAACGCAATCGTCGAATAACAACAATTCACATTTCATTTCATTTTTTGCACCGTACAATGTTTATCCCTGATCCGATTTCCGAAAGAGCCAAGCGATGTAATTTTCATTTATTTTATTTTCTATATTCCATTTGGTGATTTCAATGCACTTCATTCTTGTTCTAATTTCTCCAAACAATGCACATCGCACACATTCTGTATACAAACCAATGGTTAACGATTCTTATTTTATATCGTCCAATCATTTGCTTTAAACGAATGGTGACCAAGGCACAAACACTACGATTTATAAAAATGCCCGTTGCCCGTCAATCATAGCCTATTATTTATAGATCCCAGAAAAAGGGTGAAAAAGGCAAAATTCAAAAGAAATAAACTCACAAAATCTCATATAACTCGCGAAAATTTCACATCCTGATTTCTTTTCATTGATCCATTTTCGATGTTAAGTAAATGGATGATTCGAGCGAGCCGAAGAAATGCAGGTGAAATTCGAATTTCGAATCGAAACGAATGGAAAATACATGCACATAGTTCACAAAGAGCGGTGAATAAATTGACAGAGATGTGGCCACAATGTAATAGTATTCGAATTTCGCATCGTTCAATGCACGCGTTTCACAAACTTATAAATGTTGAATTTTGAGCGCATTCATTTTATTCGTTTGTGTCTAATTCATTATTTTCAAATTCAAATTTTTTATCGAAAATAAAACATTAAAATAGAAATAATCAGTTTATTTATTTTAGGTGTAATGAAAACATGTAAGAAAAAAGTCAATGAGCACTGAACACATAGGTGCTAACCGAAATTGTGTTGTATTTTACGCATTTTATTTTATTTTACGCAAATCATTTACAAATCTATCACCCAAGAGGGAAAATTGTTTTCCAGGCATAGGGCGTAAAGCGCAAAACGTGCAAATTTTCACCTTACTGAAAGATATTTCTGTCTTTTTCTCTTATCCTTTTGCAACTTTGATAATTGGTTTTGTATCGAGAGAAAGATTTGTGCTTTTCAGTATTAAAATCAGTTGATATGCTGATTCGTTTGTTGTTCAACAATATGGTAAAACATACACTACATTTGAATCTCACCAAGTCGATATTATTTGCATAGATATCCAAAAGTGCACATTGCACCGTTGCTAAGCATTGATGTGCGATGTGCATGGTATTTCCCCATTGGTCTGACCTGTCTAAACTTATATTCATATACTATTTTACTATATCGGAAAATAAACAACAACAACAACTACAATAAAAACTTCAACAAAAGCGCCATCAGAACCAACAGTGGCATGGCACGTAGTTTAGTTCACAATCATACCGTTCTCGTCGGTTTCTCGCCGCAATTTATCGTTTTCGTTGGAATTTTGTTGTTGTTTGTTTCTTTTATTTGCCGAACAAAAACAAGCCAAAAAAAAAGATAGAATGGAAAACAACATAAACACCAAAAAGTGAACGTGGCAAAGTGGATCAAAAACGAAATGGTCCAACCAAAAATGGTATAGGCGAGGCAATGATTGCTTTGGAAATGGAAAAATTGTGCATTTTTGTTCTCACATTTTACCAAATGATAAACACAACGTTAGCTGCAATAATGTAGTTGTTGTCATTTAAGTTTATTCCAACTTATTTTTACAGGCTCGCTCTATCCCCCACCATTCAATTCTGCTGTGTAGTTCCATTATCACTTTAGATTTAAGAAAGTGTCTTGTGAAAGGATGCTAGTGATGCATGCAACGCACATCACCTTATACATATATTTAATGTATATATATTATCATTTTCCATATCAGTTGGGATACTAGCGGTTTTTCACAAAAAAATCTCGATTTTCACTTAAAATTTAAAGTGCGTTCTATTTCAGGGATCATCCTTAAACTTTGGGAGTGTTTTACAGGAAATATAGCGAACACGGCATACAACTATTTTCATACATTTCGACACATTTTCGACACTCTCTTGGTATTCAGTATTCATGTTCGCACATTTTTTTTTCTCCTGAGGTCGTAAAACTTTGAAATCTTGGGAAAAGTGTCGCAAGACAATCCCTCTGAAACTCCCAAAGTTTAGGGAATTACGATCACTGAAATAGAACGCATTTAAATTTTGAGTGAAAATCTACATTTTGTATGAAAAACCACGAGTGTCCTAACTGATGTGGAATAAGGTAGTATATACAAATAATAAGTTTTCGTTGGTTACATTGAAAAAGGTGTGAGGCTGGTGTGGATGTTTATCTGTTTGCGTATCACGTTTTTTTTTAAGTTTTTAAATATATTTTTTTTTCGCTTCTGGTGAAAATTTCATTTTTCATTTGCTCTGACTCAAAATCAATGCACATTAGGTTCGACGCCAATATCGGTGATGCACATTGCACATCGTTGTCTACTGAATAGAAATCCAATCAAATCAAGGGTTGTCGAACGAAATGAAAAACAAACATTATCACATTTATTTTGAACGTAGTTAGTTCTGCTATCTTAAATGCATCTCTTGGTATAACGACAATTACCAAGATTGTAAATTGAAATGTTTCAAAAAGCGACCGAAAGAGCCAAAGAGATGGTAAGAGATGAAAGAAGAAAAGATAGAAAGAGAAAAATGTTCAATTGAATGTCAAAATGTATTTTTCGATGTCATTTATTCATTTATTTCAATGTTGGTAAGCGGGTTGGTCGGTTGATTTTTCTAATTAGAAATGAAAACATAAAGAACCATTCCTGAATGTGTTATGTGCAATTGCAATCCATTACAAAATAGTGGACTTTTGTCAAAATAAAAGTTAAAAAATAATTTGAAAATTATGTGTTGAAAAACCGTCACCTCAACACAAATGCAACATTTTCACGAACTTACATTCGAACGCACACTCACACACACACACCACCACACACACACACACACACACACACACACACACACTCGGTCACTCGGTGTGGAGCTGCGGTTTTTGAACAAATGGAAACAATGAGAGAATTCAGTGAATCCAACTACCATTTCAGAAATGATGATTTAATCAGAAATAATGCTCAAATAATTATCTCAATGTAACAGTTACTTTCGTTTCCATAATGTAAATTGGTTTTTCTCTCGGTCTCTGTACACCGTATGCCTCTCTAATCTCTATCTGTTTGTGTTGTTCCTTTTGTTTTGATCGTTTGCTCATTTGGTCGTTTGCTCGTTTGCCCTATGTGTGTTTGTATCTGTTTTTGTCTGTCTTCTGTTTGTCCGATTCATGTTTATGGCATGTGGACCGAACCATTGCCGGTTCATCGAATAATCATCAAAACAAATGATCATAAACGATTAAATACAATTTGCTATTCGCAATCTATCGATTGTATTTTGTATTGTATTTGTTTTGGTATGGTTTTAAACATCTGGATAAGTGTTTACAATAAAAGTTTAACGATTTCTCTATTATCGAAAATGGACATATGAAAATGTTGAAAGGCACAAAATAAAATATAAAAAAGGACAAAACGAAATAAACTTTCGCATCTTCACATGTTTTTGATGTTTCTGCTTTTG
>GL501519.1:1781394-1795439 GCA_000149185.1 Mayetiola destructor
CATTACATTTAACATTTTATTCCATTATTCTAGGCATGCATTTTCAAATTGCTGCATTGACTAAAACTTTCGTTTCCCAAAAAATGCCAAATATTTTCGTTGGCCACTAATTCGTTTTCATACCATTGGATATTGACGTTTGAAAATGCATGTTTCAGCATAGCATAGTTGAGTTTTTGTTTTCGGATATAGTACGATTAAAGCTCTTATCATGCCAGTCAGACAAAAACAGAGGAAGAGATGAAATGTGAAAATTGTACAATATAAATCGAATAAAATACCATAGTAAAATCCATTTCAATTATACGAATTTGTTTGATGTCATTGAATGATCATTTTAGAATAGCATAATAAATTCCGCCACTGGGACACAATTAATTGTTTCAATGCCCGACAAAATGAAATAATTTTTCCTTGAAAAATTTTAGTTTATATCATTTTATTATATTCGTATAATTTATAAATAGGATTTTCTTCATTTTCAATTTAAATCTCTCTTGAAAAGTTATACATTGTCGACAATCAATTGATGCTATTGCCCATTTTTTCCCTCTACAAATTTATTATTCAATGATACTGTAGCATTTCGACTACACCGCACATCCATACATTCTTTACACCAGTTCAGCCAGTTCAGCGAGCTCAGCCCGCTCAACCAGTTAATTGACAATATTATTAACGTTGTTCAATAAAGTTATAAACGATAAGAATAAGAATTAGAATGGAAAGTGGAATAAAAGTATGGAATATTGCAATGCTCATTCATGAAATAATAATTATCATTTCTCATTCATACTAACAATGCTCATTAAACTTTTCATACAGAAAAGTCTTTTAAAACTTACCCCAAAAGTACAAAAAGACAAAATGATGACGCGGTAAAAACGCGCATACACACTTGAATAAAAAGTTTTTCCAATTGTTCTCCGGTTTTTCCCGATGCATTTATTGAATGGATGGTTTGTGCTTTGGATGTGTGCTTGAGAATTTCGTGTGTATGTGTGTGGGGTCTATGTGTTTTCGCAGATGGAAAAATGTATATTCGATGAGGTTCAAACTAAGTTTCGTTTACTGTAACTGCGAATCACAATTAAGCCTTCAATCTCAAATCTTATGCTTTACCATAACAATTTTCTCTGATTTGTATTCTTTTCAATATTTTGCTGGCGACCGCACTACAAAAAAAAAATATATTTAATTCAAATCGATGAGAAACCAGCGTACAATATGACTGATTCAATATTGAATGGTTCGTAGTGTTTTCTCAGCTTTACGCGATTCTCTTTAATTTCGCTTTTGCTTCGCTCTTTTTTCCGCTCACAGAATTTTTCATTTTCCTCGTGATATACTTTCTATGCGCTTCTTTTTCTTTTCTTTTCTTTTTTTTCCTATAATTGTCTCGTTTTGTTTTTCTATTCGCGTGATTTTCTGCTTGCGTTCCGTTCGCTGCATGTAATGACGTTACAATTGATAATGATGTTGTTTTTTTTATTTTTATCCCTTATTTTCCTTTTAGGAATTCAATGATTAACTTCAGTTTTAAATGATAGGCGAATCATCGATCCTTTTCCCGTTCTTCAATACCACTTTCTTATTTCTAGTCGGTGCTGTTATCGTTGATGATGATAATAATGTTTTGTTTTTTATTTCATTTACTTTTCTTCTTTTTTAAGAGTATTCTTTTTTTCCATCTATTACACTTGTTTTCAAGTTTGCCCGTTTCACTTTTTACTCATTCATTGGCTTTTCTTTTTGTATTTTTCTCATTTGGATTTATCTATGTTTTATGCTTAATATCGTTAAGTGTTTATTTAAAACTAACAAACAATTAAACGCGTCGTTTATTTTATTAACAAATCCATTTGTCCCGAACACAATTTAATCGGCAGCTTGAATTCACATTTCGATTGCTTTTCTCAATTGTTGACATTGGCATTGCATCATTGCACATTTTTCCATTTCCACTGTGTCAATTTAATTTAATTGATTGAAAAACGTTTTGATTATGTACGGAGAAAAGCGGCCTTTCAATGTCAATTCAAGGATTCACTATTCATTAATATAATCCAACAAGGTCGTTTGTTTATTCATCAATTATTATAATGATTTCAATTTTTTTTTTGTTCTCTTATTTCATTCGATTTGATTCCATTTCTCTAAAATTCGTTTGCGATGCACATTCTAATTATTATGATCAAACATTTATTTAGCATATGAAATGGTCCAAATGAGCAAGCAACTTAATTGACCATTACACTACGGAACTTGATTATTTTTTTCCATCCTTCGAATCATAAGAAAAAAATAACAGAGAAACAATAGAGTAAAGTAGTTACAAAATAATGAACGCAAAAAATCAAGAGTCAGAAAGACCGGATGAAAAGTAAAATTCCATTGAAAAATATTACCGCTACGAACTGTTGCTATGATTTTGAAACTATGAATTGAAGAAAGAAAGAAAAAAATAAGTAACATTAAATGCCACCAATTAACAATATCAATTGAATATGCTCAATGGGATAGCACACAATTCAGCTGAGTAAACGATAACGGGCCGCGTTCTTGTGATTTTATTGAAAAAAAAAAAAAACTTTTGCCAGTGAATGGTTTTCGTAAATGTTACGACAATGTGCCGAAAGCAACAACACCAAAGGAAAATTATCGAAATGGGAAATGTGTTGAGCGTCTATCGAAAGTCCCATCGGTACTAAAACCATATTTCTATTCATTCCTATTTTTATCTAGTTGTTTGCCGTTTTTGTAGCCAACATGTCATGACGGCGTCGCTATCTCCCAATCGTTTCGCCTCTACCATCGGGATTGTTGGTTCAGCACAGAGCACAGAGAGTACACAGCATACGACGATATCGAACGGACTCATATGCTGTATCCAATAACAATAGATATACCACTGATGGTGTGTGCACTGTGCACTGTTTCAAGGATGCGAATCGAAAATTTAAACTCAAGCGCATCCCATCCACATGCCACATGTACATGTACTACGACAAGGTTCGTGTACCGTTTGGAATTTCCTCCAGTTATTTTTCATCCATCAGACCGAGCGACAACAATAACAACAACAAATAATTGCTCGTTCTCTCAAATGTTGTGTTCTCTGCGAAAAGCATATATAGCTTTGTTCGATGGAAGCCACTTCGTCTGATTATTCGGTGCTATTGCGTTTCTACCAGCGACCAAACATTCTCACATTCTCGCTCACTGCACTTGACTAACTGATTCGAATCGGTTTTGTTGCAAGGACTGTAATGGTGGAACGGATTCTGTGCTTGTGCTCCTTGCCTGCTGATATTTTCGTCATCACACTTCACTTCTTACACTAGGAAATTCACTGAACGTTTTTCTAAAACAATCTTTATTCAACATTCAACACATGCTGTTTGTGCATTCCATTTTAGCATTTTTCTTTTCTTCATCATGCTCTTGGTTCGTACGCAAAGTTAATTTTTTTTTCATACACATTCATCCAAGCACCATCTGAACCATGTGAACCATCTTATCATCATACTGAAACAAAATGATAGAATTAAACGCGTGCTGTGCATCGATTCTTTTTCACCATCATCATTATCATTGTCGTCGTCGTCTCAGTTTTTTATTCTTGTCCCAAATCTTCACATCATTTTATAAAGATTGGCCGGTATCTCGATAACAATGTGAATACGAATGTGCCGAGAATAATAAAAATAAATTCAAAAACGCTTTGGATAATCCACGTTGATCACGCTTAAATCGTATTAGTTTTGCTACTTGGCGCGTATCAAAGTTTGAATTTTGATTATTATGAATCTGAAGAGGATGCAAAAATGGGGAACACATTGAGCAAACCGAACGAAGTTTATTTTTTTTGTCGTATATTTTTTGGTGCTCGTTCTGTTTTTTCGCTAGCTTTTTTGTTTTGGATTTTGGTTTCTAGCCGCCAATGTGCCAATGCTGGAGACAATGCAGAATTTGAATAATGCTTTAGAGAATTTCCGCTTTCCACTTTATGATCTATGAATTTTTGATCGTTTTTGGCGAATAGCTTGCAATAAGTTTACTCCAATCTGTTCCGTTTAACGAATGCAAACTGAAACCATTCAAAACATTGAAAGCGTCTATCTGTTTGAATTTTTGCATTAAATGGTCTGAATGATGAAAATGTTAAAATAAAAATGTCATTTAGCTGGATAAAATTATCATTTTTACTGCATTCCATTGAAGATTATTCTGTTTGTCCACAGTCCACACAAAGGCAAATTTCAACATTTCGGTTCACTAAGTATTGTTTCTGGCACCCCCTCCCCTTAACGCTATTCACATTCTAATGTAATTTGATTCAATTTCAGTTTCGTTTTAAATTCGTTTGGTAATGGCCATTCAAAATTAGAATATTATTGCAATGGAGAGGGGTCCCTGAAATTGTATTTAGTATAGTCACTCAGTTGGTAGTCGGTAGTCGATAGTCGGTAAACGGTAATCAAAGACTCTGAGTCATTCAGTCACTTAACATCATCGTATATTTGGAAATCGACACAAAAGTCTCAAGGAACAGCAGTTACGTTTTCGAAGAAAAGAAAAAAAATGACACATCAACATTGATTGGTCATTTGAAGTTCTATTGTGGTAGATTCATGAGCGTTTGTTGTTTTAATTCTGATTCGATAGCCATGTGTCTTGGGCCATGAATGATGTTTGTATATCTATTTCGATTTGAAATTCGAATTTTGTGACCCAGTGATTTATGCGTTTTCACCGCAAATGATGCAATGATCGATTCACATTGATATCTCATTTCAAATAGAAAAAGTTACAAAAGTCGATCCAGGACCATTTCTAATCAAATGTTTTCACACACAGCATCTCCAATGATTGAAATTGATTCATTCTTATGTTCAACATTCTCTTCACATTCCACTCTCACACACTCTTATTCTTGGCTACAATTCCCCTTATTTTTGCACTAGATTTTAAAATTAATCACATCGGACAGTTGTTTCGTTTGCAATTTAAGGATCGTCCATTGTTCATTAATATATGTTCTTTGTCAAACTAAATACGAATGAAAGCATCATTGCGAATAAATAAAACTTCAAAGTAACAATGCTCGTTAATCTTTTCTGTTTCATCTTTAATTATAACTTTGAGAATTCGAAGTCGGAATTATGTTTTGTTTGTGTGCGTTTGCATTGTGCATGCATGATGTACGAGCGAGCGAACAAGCGTTTGGCTTCATAACAATAGCAGATGAAAACGAAATAAATGTGGGAAAAAGTAAAGCGCTGAGCGCAAAATTCTCAATGGGAAACAGACAATTTCAATGGATATTACCATTTTTCATTCTCCACCTTCCTGATATTCGGTGAAAAATAATGAGTGGTCTGCATTTTGCACGCCAGGCTGCATTCTGCATTGAACACTTAAAATTGAAAATCACAATGAGGTAAATCAAAGAAAAAAAAACAATAAATTTTATTTGTATTGAATGATGTAGCCTGTTAATATTATTTGACGGTAATGATGGAAATCCAAAATGTTGGCAAAATCGAGGAGAATAACATTAAAGTTTTGAAATTTTAAGCTTCTTTCAGAAGTTATCAACGAAGTATTCAAATTTGAAATGAACTTAATCGAATCAAATGCAAATAAACAACAACAACAACTAAAACTGAAAGATCCCACAAAAAACATGTGAAATGTGAAAAGTGTCGAAGCGATATCCTCTTCCTTACTTCCAGAATCTGGAAGAAAATGTTATTAGTAAAAGAAAAAAGGGAAATCGATTAGCATTATGCTTTTTCTTTTAATAATTTTTTTTTCCTTTTCGTTCAAAATTTTCCTTGAAACTTTTTAACTTCTTTACCTCGAAAGTTAGTGATCGACAAAGATGAACTGCTCAAAGCTTCGTTATATGCGTATTTTAACAGTGATGAATATCTGTGTTAACTTCAGAATTCTTCTATGTTTTTTTCCTGCTTTAATTCTTTTTTCACATTGTTTCAATTCCGAGTGAAGTAGTTCTGTTAAATGTATGGTTGAAGTATTTGAAAGAACCTAAACAAAACAATAAATGTTACGAGCAAAATAAAAAAGAGAAGAAAAAACGACTGAAACTTAAAACGACAAAGTGTGTAGATGCATGTCAAATAAATGTTATCGATATGTTTAATGTTTAACATACCCAATAATTCACTTTTTACTTTATTCATGTTCATTGATCATCGTTTTTGCACGATATATTTCCATTTACTTTCGGTCATCAATATTTTGTTCGGAATTTTGATTTTTTATCCACTCGATGTTTTTTTTCTTTAATTTCTAAAAACATTATTATCATTCGATTTTCGAAAATGGCATCAGATTGCTTTTTATTAATGCTTTTGTCTAGATTTCATTCCAATTTTGCTGTCAATTTTTGTTATTTCCTTTTATTTAAAGCTCCAATCCGTTAATTCATTTTGTGATTTGTGAAAATTTCTGTTTTTGCATAACCATATGCCAATTTCATTGCAATTCGATTTCAATTATATCGATGTCATTTAAATAACCATTTTAGTATGTATATATTTCGGTGTTGAATTACTGGTGAACCAATGCATTTCCCAATTCCGCGAACGATCGAATTATAAATAATAGCATATGTAACATATATGTAGAATATAAAAGACGAAAAAAAAATTATAAAATAAATAAAAATTAAACGAGGATTGAGCAGGCAAAGCGACTTGTAAACAGATTTGATAGATGTGCAAATCGAGCCAACATTGAGCAATAAATAAATAGTATTGCAAGTGGATTTGCCGCCCAAGCCATTATTTTTATGCCGAATAATTCCAAACAATTGTATATTTTCAAATCCTTAATTGCCGGTTGAAAAATCGAGTTAAATTGATCTCATTCCATTGCCATTGCTACGCCGTCAGTTTTGGCGATTATTTGTTGGTAATTTCTGAAATTCCCTCCATAAATGGTGGTTTCTGTCGATTTAAGCAAGAATTAGTGGCTCGTTTCTTTTTTCTCTGTTTCGGCAATTTTCTTCATCTCTTTTCAAATGTAACTATTTACTTCAATTGGTTGCAGTTTTGTGTGCAAATAAAGAATTTTCTTTCTCCTCTTTTTCGTTCTTGGTTCTTCGTCTCTTCGATTCTCGTGCTTGATTTTGTTGCGTCTCATCCAATATAATGGAAATTAGATCCCGGACAAAATCGAATACTAAGATTCAATTCAACACAATTCTCTATACCGAATGCCAATAATCAGACTCTGGTCTATACAAAAAATCACTATAAAATTGAATTGAAAGATGCTGTGAAATATTATTGTATATGCGAACGCAGGGCCTAAGCTTGGCAAACTCATTCAAATATGATTTCAAAATGTCTTTTTCGTTGTCTGATATCCAGTATTGACGAAAGTAAAAATAACAGAGGTATTTGGTATTATGACCATTTATGTTAGTTTCAAATCGAATGTCGTTCGAACAATTTAGGGCAATTTCCCAGCGAGCTGATCTCAGAATCAAATCGAAGGTATAGTAGCTGTATCAGCAACCAAACAATAACAAAACGATATTACTATATTTATAAAATAGTGAAGAGAATGCAACGAGAAACATGTAACACATAATACAAAAACTGGGAACTGGGAACTGGGAACTGGAAACTGGAAACAGAGAACGGCAGAATGGCAATAATAACAAAAACGGCAAATGTAGCGGCACCCAAAAATATCGATGCAAGAATTGTAATATGACTAAAGCTTAAGTGAATCGACAAACCACATGGAATAAAATATGCGATGAAGTACCGCCATATCTTTGGCGAACAATTGAAAACTATCTTCTGATTGTTTTGGCTCACATAGATACATCGATTCGATTTTCATTTTTATGCACCGTCGGTGCATACTATTTTTGGTTTAGTCAGTTTTTTTTTCGTCTATGTTCACCATTTCGACAAGTTTTTGACCAACTTGTAGTGGTAGGATTGGGCTAAAACTTCGGATCTATATGTTTCAGAGGATTCTCTATCGATCTACGTCGATTTTTTTTTTGAAAATTGTTTTTTTTTTTAATTTTTTTTAAAAAATTTAGAAATTTTTTTTTTTGCGCCAATCGACTGGAATTGGTCTCAAATAAGAGTTTGATACAACCGACGGTGCATCCTCGTGAATTTAGTACGATCGAATTCTGAACATACTTGTTCTTTCTCTTTTTTCTCCCTTTCGACTTTTATCCCGATGGCCAAATGAACAAAGTAATTCAGAATTTCATTTCATTTCAAGAAAAAAAAAAACAATTTCTCTTTTTCCTTCTAGTCATCGTGGAAATTCAAAATGCAGACACATAGTTTGGTCATGAAAATCCATAAATTGAATGAAAATAAAAATTGAACAGCATATCGAAGCCAAATTGTTATACTGAATTGGAACATTTGAACACGATAATTCTGAAGACAATAGCTCATGCATAAATGTTTAATGTTCAATGTTGAATCGAATCGAATCGAATCGAATCGATCTATTTTAAGATTATGTGTACATCAAGACAATAAGAGAGTGTTACAATGTCCAATATTTAATGAATATGCAATACGTATGATGTATGAATTGGTTCGATTGGTGTGCTTTGTACTTCTCTGTGTATTTGTAATTTTTATATGAAATTTGAGAAAGAATCCATATTTATGTGTATTGTGTCAAAGAAAATCATTTCATTTGTTCGAAGTTCAAAACATCATTTTGGAAAATCATGTACAAACTATGTGCCATCCGTTTCTTTCATTTTAACCAAATAAAGATCATATACAGCGGTGGCAATGCAACAAGAATAATAAATTGCAAATGTGCCGAACTGCCAAAGCCATGATCGAAATCAATGGGACAATAATGATGAAAGTACTGAATGCCGAGCACTCATACCAATGAGCTATGTCCCATTAGCCAAAAAAAAAAGGGCACAACACAATTGAAATTAGAATCAAAGAAAGAAAAACTGTTTTTTGACCTTTCAATATAAATTTAACGATAATAATAATATATAAAAGAAGAAACCATTTTGTCTAAATTGTCATTAATTCATATTATTATTCCGATAAAAACGTAATGTGAATTGCGAGCTACGCGAATTGCTTAAAGCGTCCTTAAATTTATTCATTCATTCATTTATTTGTAGTTTGTGCGTTTGAAATTTTACCAAACACAAAGTCAATCGTAATTCGTAATACTGAAAATTTTCGCCATTCACCATTCACAATATCAAAACGGAAGCACTTGCTTTCTTTAAGTGATGGGTTAATACCTCGTAATGTGATTTTCACTTCCTGCCTTCTGTAAATTCGTTTGCCAAAAACGTTTGTTTATTTCGGAATTGTACTATTTTCATTGCATGAATTCGGAATGCAATCTCGATTCCAATTTATTTATGTTCGATTGCGTCTGTGTGTGTGTGTGTATGTGTATGTGTATGTGCCTGAATCTATTTCGTATAACATATATGTATGCGGTTGTGTATTTGTATGAGAGTTGAATTGTGTTCCCAGTTGCCATTTACGTCTGATTCTGCCATCCGGACGTGATTCAAAATTTATCAGGAACTCTTGGGATTTTATCAGGTTAATTGAAAATTATGAGGGTTTCTCAGGACGGTTCCTAATTTGGAAGCCACCAGATGTGCTCCACGGAGCCAAAATCAGGTTTTAGTGGATTTTAAGGGATTCTATGAGATTTCAACAGAATTTTTTGGAATAAATGATTGTTCCTGATTAGGAAGCCACCAGCTGTGTTCTAGTATGCCAAAATCCAGGTTTTAGTAAATTTTTAGGGATTTCTTAGGTTTGAATAGATCATTGAAATTTTTTCAAAATTTCTCAAAATTTTAAAAAAAATTATTTTTTAATTCGGATCGATTGGAAACGACGAGTTTTTTTTGATAACACTCTTAAGTTTGGTACGACCTGTGGTGCATATTTTTGAATTCGATACGATCGAATTCTGTCTTGTACTTTTTCTATTACAAACTACAAAGTACTTCATTGTCCATTATTATATATTATTGTACAGGGAAAATTACTTTATTTGATGATCAACATGATCACCCAGACGACAAAAAAAATTCTAATTATTATTATGATTCGTATTGCGACCAGATTCAATTAGGTGAGATCAATATGATTTTAAACAGCCTAGGCCAATGTCAAGCACCCACTTGCCACTACACATGGTTCATTGTCAGTGTCGTTGATAATAATAAAAAAAATGCAATCTTTTCCATAAAAAGAATGTGAACATGTTTTTCATATAGCATGACCTGTCTTATGTCTTAGTCTCCCTGTTCGAAAGAAAAACTTTGCCAATTTGTTCAACGGAAAAAAAAAATATCCGCAATTTTCCGCCAAATTCAACTCAATTGAAGAGTCAATAACACAATTTAATTCATCAGAATCCATGAAAAGTAGCAAAAAATTTGCAAATTTTAAGTTCAGCCCAACAACGACATCGCATTTATTCAACTGTAAATTATATTTTTATTGAATGCTCAGCCGTAGGCTAAACATATTAAACAGGAACAAAGTACTTTTTCAATCATCAACATTTATTTTTTTTTTTAATAATTTTTCGATATTTATGAATGAAGTGAGCCGAAGAATAAAGAAATGTTTAAGAGAAAGCCCTCAATGAAAAGATATTTTCCGATGATTTTTCAACCAGCGCACAATTGTTCATGAACACATTTAGAACGATGGAAGACGGAAACATTGTCGTAATATTGATTTATCGAGATTTGTTTTCACACCGAAAATTGCATCTCATTTCCGATGCTTTTGTGGTTAAATTAATTTTCAAAGCAACTGGCTGGCATTTCTTTTTGAGCTCTTCTTTGCCTTTCCGTAAAGCCCTCGTACACCGATAATGTAGAACAAATTTCTGTATATTATGCACAACAGCACCATGAATGCGTTCAATGTGCTGTCACTTGATTCAGCATATACATTTGCCGGTATACACATTGTGTATTACACAACTAAACAGAAAAACAATTCTTGAACAAAAGAAAAAGTGAAATAAAGTGAAAAATTAAAATAAAAAGAAAAAAAAACAAATTGTGATCTGCGATAAACGGCGATTATCATCAATTGCTCGAGAAGCCTGAATATTAAAAAATCTCGGAAAAAGAATAAATGCAAATTTCTTTCTCGTTTGAGAATTGTTTTTCTGTTTAGCTGTATATATGCTGAATCATTTTGACTACTGTCAAATTTCATTTTACCCCCATTCCAACCAGTCAGACGAAATGGATGCGTTTAGTCGATAAGGTATTAGTTACGAAAAATTCCGCGTTTGTTTTTATTGATGTACGAAAGCCCTTAAATAAACAACCATAAAAAGATTCCATAGTGAAACAATATTAAATTGATTCCGATTCATTCATTCGCTAAGACAAACATGTCAATACAAATTATCCATCATCTCAAACCTGTCGAATTTCATGAGTCGAGAATGCTCAATTACCAATTTTGTGATGAATTACGGCATGAAAATATAGACTCGATCACCCTGTAAAAAAATCTGGCCAAATTCACCTAGACTTGATACAGATTTGGTCAAAAATATGAGTGTCGGTAATCATTTTTTCGCGCATTATAATGAGATTTTATTTTTATGTCATAAGCGTTTTGTATATGGCCTTCAAGTAAACGAAGCAACATACAGTAACAGATGTTTTGAGCAACGCTATATTTGGTTGCTCTACTCAAGCACAGTACAAACAATTTCAGTAGATGGAATTACGTATGCCCTTATTCCGTATGCTAAAGCGAACATCTTCAGCGGAATATTTTCATCTATCAAATGCAATAATTTCAATGCCAAAATCATTCTTCTTTGATTAGAAACATTTTCTTTATGTGTTTCTTCAATATTTGTTATATTTTTCAAAATTTTCGAAATCATACATCAAGCGATACTTTCGATCTTTTTGGCAGTTTGTGATCGTGAAGAACAATCATTTATTGTTGGAGTGTCATATTATGGCCGCCTCTAAATGAAACCAAAAAATTTGCATTTTGTGGATCCACAAACGAATTAGCCTGCACCACTAGGTACAATTATTTTTTATATAATGAAGCTGGAAAATATTCAAATCGAATGAAATAAAATCATTTTTACACTAGATAGAATCGATTTTTGAAATTCGCCACCCTCATTCAAATTTTGGTGACCTTTTTGGGAAGATTTCGCACCCCAGATAATTTTGAAAGTCTGCCCCCTAGCCGCCCCCCCCCCCAAAAAAAATCCTGGTTACGTGGCTGATGGACAATGAAGTACTTTGTAGTTTGTAATAGAAAAATTACGATTTTTTCTAACTTTTTGCAGAAGTAGTCTGCAATATTGGGGTCGTATGTGTGTCTGTCTGTCGGTGCAAAAACTTTTGAGAAAGCATTTATAATCGAACGCAAATTAAGCAGGGTGATAGCCTAAGTCATACCGAAGAAGAATTAAAATTGGGGAGCATAAGGTCGTTATACGCAATCACACTGTTCAATATTCCTATGAACATGCATGTAGCACATAAAATTACATGAACATACATTCGTTGGTTTACCAACACATTCAAAAGTAGTAGGCAAATCAATGCAATGCCACCATGATGACAATGAATTTCGAATCGAATTTCTGAGAGTACATCAAGCGATACTTCAGAGCTTTTCGGCAGATACGATAAAAATCATTTATTGTTGGAGTGTCATATCATGGCTGCCTCTAAATGCAACCAAAAAATTTGCATTTCGTGGATCCACTTACAAATAAGCGTGCGCCACTAACTTTTTTTTGAAAAAGATTTTTGCATAAATTTTGTTTGCATTTAGTGGATTTCACTAAATGCAAATTTTCTGGCATGTGACAATTATAATTGCGTCGTAGACAGTAAAACGTAATTATGTTTTGAACATTTATACAAATTTAATTTGAATCGAATATTATAAAATTCGAATTGAAGACGATCTAAATGTCGTATTGCTGATATTTGCGTTCGAAACCGGAAAACATGTCTATTTTAAAAGTTTAATTGTGTATTTTTCTAAAGAATATTTGTTTTTTGCGAGATAATTATAGAAACTCAGTCGAAATGTAAATCATCTGACATTGAACGTGTTACGTCAATGCAAGGCTATCAAAAAAATACATTAAGAATTATTGATGATACCGAGAAATGAATATCCTAAATGTAAATGAGTATCTTCTGCGCCGCAATGATTATTCGAACAATTGTCAATTCGAACAAAGCAAATAATGATGAATGTAATGAAGCGACTAGAAAAACAAATAATGAAAAATACAAAACAGACAGTTTTTCAGTTTCAAACGCAAATATCAGAAATACGACATTTAGGTTCTCTTTATTTTGAATTTTATAATATTCGATTCAAATTAAATTTGTATAAATGTTCAAAACATGACTACGTTTTACTGTTTACGACGCAATTATAATTCTAAAATGCCAAAAAATTTGCATTTAGTAAAATCCACTAAATGCAATCAGAATTTGTGCAAAAACCTTTTTCAAAAAATATTTGCACCTCGTGGTGCATGCTTATTCGTTAGTGGATCCACAAAATGAAAACTTTTTGGTTGTATTTAGAGGCGGCCATTATATGCATATCAAGTCGAGGACCCCATCGAAAAAATAAAATGCTCCGAATCACATGATGTAGCACCCACAGGAGTAATAATTTGAGCATCAGCATTCTAACTTACGGCGTTAACTTGTCTGCTTACCCTAAGCTCGCATCGCTGCGTAGAGAGCCGTTTATGTGGTTAAAACTTATTTACGACGTGCAACGTTGAAATCTTTATGGGAGCTATCGATTTTGATATTTTGCAGAGAGAAGTTCACGATTTCTACCATTTTTTTGATCTAAAGTATCAGGCGCACGTAAACCGTAGCATGAATTCGTTTAGGGATTTCATGCAATGAAGACAATATTTGATCAAACTCGAATGGCCTTAATTAATGCATTTGAAAAGGTTTATTTGCATATATGTGT
>GL501519.1:1815184-1840216 GCA_000149185.1 Mayetiola destructor
AAAACGGCCGAATAAATTAAAATGCGATGGTACGTTTCTGTTTGCTTTTTTTCTAAGATTTTGGATTTATTTGTTTGTGTATACAACCATTTTAAATGTTATTTACATCTGCAACCAAAGGTTTTGATAGATGTATTTTTTTTTTTGTATATTTCACATTTCACCATGAATTTTTTTTTATATATTAAAATTTAATATATGTCGGTATTTAAATGCGAATGCGTATGATTTGTGAGTGTAATAAGCTTTGTATTTAAATGTGATCGAGTGAGTTATTGTGTGTGTAATATTACGCATTTAAGTGGACAATAAATGATAATTTGAAGTTTAAATAGGTATTTCAGCATTATTCTGTTTTAGACAATGATTTTCCCAAATAGAATTCCGATACCGCTTTCGTATTATAATATTCATCTGGTATGATGTGGTTTATATTTGTACGAAAGCATTTTTATCAGATTTGATGATTTTTCAATTGAGAGAGTAAACTGCAAAACAACCTTACAAACTAATATAAAATACAAAAATATTCTATTTTATTTCTTCATTTGGTTTCATTTTTATTTGTTTGTTATCTTTTGCCTATTTTTTGAATTATTCATCTCGTTTAAGTCATAATTCCATTCTTCAAAATCATCACGTTTGTAAAAATTGTTTGTATTTTCTTATTTCTTTTTCGTTTTTTTTTAATTTTATTTTCCATTCATTTGCAATTTAGCCATGTAGTTTCTAATAGAAACTTTCTATTGTCCAAATACCGTTCGCACAGATGCGAAACCGGCCGGGAATGAAAGCAATCAAATGAGAGAAAAAAGCACCCAAACAATCGAATGGATTCCAACACGTATACCGAAATCCATGATCAATCAATGAAATTATGAACGCATACGCATATGCCTTCATTTGAATTTTCATTCGTCTCAACATGTAAAATAGTCGTCATTGAGTTCAATTCCGTTCGATTGTTTTCGTTCTACAATATTTTTTTTTGTTTTGTTTGGTTCCTTTCCATTTTCAACCCCATTTGATTTTTTGAATGAATAAACTTAAATTTTTATCATTTTACTCAGATTGGGTCGCAAGTCGTAAATGTGCTATGAACATCGCCTACTATTGCAAAGATTGTTTCATTGTTCCATTCAATTCATGTTCGAAATGTTAGTGACTTTATATGGCAATGAAAATTTGTCTTAGATTTTCTTTATTTTATTTTATTTTATTTTTTCTCTTTTTTTTTCGTGCCCTTCTCATTTGTTTGTTTGTTTTGTTCGTTCCATTGTATTTGTGTTTGTTTTGGTATGATTTTTGGTATCATGTTTAGAAATAAGTTTTGTCTGCCGGAATAGACTATTTGTGATATTTTCAATATGCTCATTTTTTCCGTCTTCTTCTGTTTGCCATCTATTCTCTAAATAGCTTCTAAACTGAGTGAGTGAGGAGGGTGGGGACCATTCAATTAATAGCATTATTTATATTATTTATTTCATTTGTTCATTTGTATATTTGTCGGTATGATAGTTAGTATTTAATACTTGATAGTTTATAATTTAAGTTAGAAAATCGGAAATATTCCAATACACTCTACATTATATATATATTTTATAGGATGATTTGTGATCAGTGGCTCGAACGCAAAAGGAATGAACCCTTCGGAAACTAGACCACAATTTTTGAAAATTTTCCAAAAATCGTAGAACTCATGTTGTTTGTCCAAGTGAAATCCTCTGTATGCTGTTTATAAGATATATTCATAGATGTGTGTATTTGTATAATAAAATCAACTAATAGAAAGTTACGACGACGACAACGACGACCAAAAAACATATTTACCCATGGCTCATAGAGAGGGGAGAAAATGTGATAAGTGATTAAATATTGAATTTAGTAATACGCACATTTACATCATACAGAGACATTTTTTTTTTTTTTTGAAAAATAAAAATAAAATGAAAATATAGTTTTAGTAATTCGTAGCAATTACGCGCACACAATTATACATTTTTTGTATTCAACCTTTTAAAATTTGTCGATGCATACCAATTCTATTAGCTTTGTGGCCCAAATGGGATCCCATCCATTTAATACATATCTTTTTATATCGTTTTTAATAATAATAAATTGTTCATAGGTGGTGGAATGATCGAAACTTTGATTGATTATACTTATGTATTTGAAGCATAATCATTTTATTGTGGAATCAAAATTTTTTGTGGCACGATTCCAAAATTCCGAAAAGGAACATTCTATCTTCTATCGTATTTTCATATAAATTTATGTACGCCATGCGAAATCGTTTAAAGAATGAATATAAGTAGTAAGTTTAGTTGAACTAAAATCATATTAATTAGATTAAAATTTTATGAACTTCAGTACGTCTCTTTCTACTGATTAATTTTCATAAATTCATACAGTTTACATGTTAATATTCTTATGCCAATGAAAGACTCAAAATGGAATTCGATGTTTTACTTGAGGATAATGGGCTTATTCATGCATAAGATTGCAATTATCTAAATTGTTGAAGGGAAATGAAAGTTTTAAAAACGTAGCCTTAGCTTATCGTTTCATACTTTTCCAATCGTGCACTAAATTGCCCTAAATATAAGTATTTTTATTTGATTTTCTTGGACAAACAATTCATACACGAAATAACATTAATACAATCCATTTAAAGGACGCGAGGTTGATCATTTTGTACGGGGTCTAATAGTTTCACCGGAATAACTGTTTTGTATGTGTATGCGTTTTTGTGTGTGTGTGTGTTGTTTGTTCTAAATATTTTGCCATTATTTTTTTTCTTTCTTTTTTTTTATATATATATTTTAAGCGCAAAAATATTGATCTGTTATTATTATTATTATTATTTATTATTTATTATTATTGATGTCTATTACGATCGTTATGATTTTATGCTGTCAGTCATTGTTAACACAATTTTTGAATTTCGATTACTTTGCCAAATTAAAGGTATTCAAAGCTGATGATGGAGTAGTTTATTTGAACAAAGTGATCGAAACTCTGAACCGGTGTATCTAAATTCCATAATAAATTATTAGTAATTATGTTTCAATAATAATAATAATTTTTTATGTTTTTATTTTGTTGTTTTCTTATTTATATAATAAAAATTCAAGGCCACACAATATATCATATTTTGTTTAAAGAATACACATATATTTGTTTATTTTTTGTTTGCGTCACAGGCAAATCTCTTGACATTCAACAATCCACTGAATTTACTCAAATGCAAGACGTGAAATGTGCTTTTTTATTTTGAAGAAAGTGACAAAACCAATTAATCTTTTCACTTGATTTAACTTCCAAAAAATTTCAGAATCGATTATTTTCCTCATAAATTGGGCTCGGTTCACAATTCGTTCACCATCATAAACTTTACCTAAATGTACACTATTTTTGGCTTTCACATAGTGTACACCAATCGTTTACCGATGCATCAATGTACGTGTCGCCACAACAGTAGTCAAATGGAGGCGCCAATACCAAAATATCCAAGCGGACTATCTGTGTGCCCGCCAAAAATTAGCTGTCAACGCAGTAAACGATTGATGTACACCAATGTACACTTTTCGGCTAAATTTACATGTAAACCTGGCAACTCTGGAAATTCCTTGAAATTCTCTTTATCCATTATATTTCATGTTTGAACGAGGAAAAAAATCCTAAGCGTTCAACGAAACGAAATCAATCAATATAGCAGTGATTGTCGCTAAGAATCTATTTGTGGATTATGGATATTGATGGAAATCACTAATTCGATTCGATTTCTTGAAAATAGTACATTACACATTACATACACATGAAAAAAAAAAAGAAAAAGAAAAAAGAATTCTATCGTCGTTAATTAGTAGATGACGAATGACTTAGTATTTTGAACTGAATGATAATGAGTTATTATAAATCTTCAGACCAACAATGTGATCATTTGTTCGGTATGTGACTTGGCTGTTCGAGACTTAATACAAAAATTCACTCTTTGCATATTAAATATTCATGCTCGTTATATTTATATGGGTAAAGAGAAGTCCGAATATTTTAAAATTCTCCGTTAACAGGTTTGAAAGACATTCTGTTCATGACAGATCAATTGGATCAAATTATATTTAGTATTAGAGATTTTTCACATCTTCACTTTTTAATCCAAAAACAGATGGATGGAAAATTCTCTTCCATCTATCTATCATAATGCGACAAATTTATTGATTAAAATCTTCTGAAAGCGTTTGCAAATTGATCGTCATCAGAATAGGAGCTATAATAATAATAATCAATTTTGTGAATGAAAAGTGAGAACTGATCAAACATTTGATGTTATGAAATATTATATCTAGAGCTAAGAGTCATGTTGATAAAACTTTCGAAGAAAAGTAATTTTTTTACGTTTTAGCCACCAATAAAACTAATATAATTCTGAATATTTAATCGATAAGAAATTAAAATTATACCCATTGCAATTGATTTACGTTATTATTTGTGGAATAATTCTAGAAGTCATTGATAGAAAGCAGACGAATATTGTTAATTATATTTATGTTTTTGTGAGATAATGAACCAGAAAAGTATTATAACCGTGCAATCAAATGATTCATATTAGGAGAAAAAAAGCTCTTTTTAAATATAATTTATGGCCAATTTATGGCCATTAGACGGAGACAAAGTGTGAACAGTGGTTCGAGAGAAACCAAAAAGTGAAAAACGGATATAATATAAATGTGTAAAATATTTGTGTTTTCCTTCGGTTTACCTTTGGTAATCGGTTCAATTTTTCATATGAATTGACCGAAGTTTTTTTTTCTTTTCGAAATCTATGATGTGAAGGAATGTTTTTTTTTTTAATTTGGTGTTTCAAAAACCTTATCGCTCTAATTCATACTGAATCAGTAAGTATATTTTCACTTTCAACAAAATGAATTATTTATCAATCGAATGTATTTTGACTATTTTTTTACGATGGAAGATTATTTTTAATTGCAAACAGATCGAAAAGAATAAAATCATTCGCATACCAACCAAAAATAGTTGATCCAAATGAATCGAAATGATCTCTAGACTAGAACCAAAAAAGAAATATGAAAAAGAAAAAAAAAATATGATAATAATTGAAAATAAAAACAAACACGAAAAAAATAATGTCATTTGTTTGGATAGAAAAACAAATGTTTGTGTATTTGTTTAAAAAGTCAAAAATATATATTTTTATATCAGTCACTAAACTTGTAAGTGCTAAGGTTGGTTATTCGTTCATATTGAATTACTCAAACTTAGGAATATCTTTCGTTTTTGAGGAATTATTGTTTGAAAAAAAAAGAAAAGAAAAGAAAAATGTATAAAAAACCTCAAATGAACAAATTATTGTAAAAAAAGAATGCACAAAAAAAAAAGAAATCAAACTGATGTTAAATTAAGTAAATTTATTAAAATTTTTAAAAAGTGAAATGTTGCCACATATACTGAGCTCACGAAAAAAAAAGTACTTCCGAGCCTCCGACAAAATGAAATAAAAACAATATATATTTTATATTTATACAAAGTGAATAAGCCGGCACATTCATTACTCAGCAAAGATAATTGTTATTATTATTATTAATATTATTTATAATTAATTTGTTTGTTGTAATTTTGTTCCATTTCATTTTTGAATCAAATCGATTCAGTTATTTATTGCCCTGATAAACCCTATACGGACACTTATTTCCATCCAATAAACCATTTAATATTCTCATAAAATGTCGCTATTTGCGATTAATATTAAGATTTTGAATAGAAATGAGCAAATTTAGACGTGAATTATAAATTTGTTCGATGATGATAATTAATAATAATATATTCTTTTGTTTCAAGGATAATAATATTAGACATTTTTTTTTTTCTTTCGTTCAGCTGTTCCACTACAATTTCATATGACATATGACAAATGAAATTTAAAATCCTGCAGTTTTTTTTTTAAATTTTTAATTAATGAGAAATGGTATTTTTCATATAGTTAGATACGCAAATTTACAAATTCGCACATAAACAAAATAATAATTCATTGAAGTTATTCAAATAGACGCCTTCCATTTATCATAATATTAATAGGTATTATTAAATATCGACGAAAATTTTCTGATTGAAAAAAGGCAAAACACACACACGAAAAAAAAGAAGAAATTTGTTTGTTTTTTTTTTCTCGGTAAATTGAAAAGAATTCTCCTTTCTGGAAGAATTTCATTATGATGATAAGAATTAAAAAGGAATCAAAATCGAAATATACAGAAAGTATTTGCTCCGTTATTAAACTTACAACATAAAAATGGTATATTTTTTATCGCCTATTAAATAAATGTATATTTGGCAAATTTCTACAAAGCGAGTGGAGAGCGACATGAAAAAGTTCAGCGCGAATCAGGCGTTCAAGATTTAAATTTATTTGAAAGAAAAAAAAAACTGAACACAGCGAAAATTTAAATTCTTTTTAGAATTAGAATATATCTTGCGTTAAGTTTTTCATTGCTTCTTCTTCTCTGTTCCAATGAATAGATTCAATTTGTTGCGGTGATTATTAAAAATTAGTTTTTTCTTCTTTGCTTTAAATTTAGTTTTTAGCCAAATAGACTTAATTTGTCTTAAGCTTGAGTGATTTTTTTTTTTTTTTTTTAATTTTCCACTCAATAATATGTGAAAAAAAAAACAAAATTAGACAATTTGATTCGACCAAATGAATCGCATTTAAATCATATATATTGTATGTTTGTTTGTTGATATTTTCTAGTCAATAACTAGGTAATTTTCTCGTTGGTTTTCTATTCCTACGAAATTTGATGAGTGACACGAAATGAATTCTCATCTGAATTGTTATCTCATCGTGAATAAATTCTTTTTAAAATATGAAAGATTTTTTTTTTTCGGACAGATACAAATTGATTTAATGCTTTTCTTTCTCTTATATAAATGAAATCCTTTCTGAAATACAACTATTACCAATTATAATTATTATTTATGAAACTTTTGATCATTTTCATTTAGTATAAGCTTTCATCATGTTAACGCATAACAACAATAATTATGTTGGGGGAAAAAAGTGCTACAGATCTACATACATATTAGCTGTATGTGCGAAATTGTATCTGATTGTTTGCGTTTGTAAGAGTTAGTAATTTATTAATTGAATAAAAGGTATCTATATATACAGGATGAATCAAAATTATTCCACTAAACTTGAGGAGCTTGTTCCTGCGGTCCATACGAAAAAATATAATAGATAGAAAAATTTCCGTTTAAATCAATTATTCTGAGAAATTTTTGTTCAGAGTTTTTTGGACCCGTATTTTTTCGTGTTGGAGACCATCAAAGAATTTAAGATGGTGAACGTATATAGAAAAGTCAGATATAGCGACGAGGCACAATTTTCCCGTGATGACATCAATAATTTACACAATGACCACGGGCAAAAAGTGGACCGTTTCAATGGCCAGCTCGTTCACCAGACTTAAGCCCACTGGATTTTTTCTTTCAGGGGCATTGTAAAGATCTGTTTTTGATGAACCCGTGAACGATGTTGACGAGCTTCGCGGAAAAATTGTTAATGCATTTGATAAGGTAAGAGAATCACCAAATATGTTGTGGAATGTCAATCGAAACATGACTCGTAAAACAGAAGCATGTATTGCTATAAACGGTGAAAATTTCGAACAATTGTTGCATCGAGATCCATAATTTTAAACGCTTGAATTTTAAACAATCAGCAAACCCGTTGAAAACGGGTTAAAGAAGGCATCAACACCTTTCATTTGTGCTCTATCTGACTTTTCTAAAATAAAAAATACGTTCACAATCTTAAATTATTTGATGATTTCAAGCCTAAAAGAATTTGGGCCCAAAAAAACTTTGAACCAGAATTTCTTGGAATAAACACAAAAAACGGAAAAAAAAAATTATCTCCCATTTTTTGTTCGTATGGACAGTATTCTTGGGACACCCTGTATATTTATGTGTATTTACTAATAATAATACGAGAAGAGATGACGAAGAAAAGGATCATATCTAACTCCATTGATGTGAAAAAGGTTCTAAAAAATAAGACTTGACTACTGCCAAGAACCGAATGGTTCGTTTATCATCGAAATTTCATCTTTCAATGTGTTTGTTCGTTATTCGTTTTGGAATATAATAGTTGTGTACAATTAGTTTTTCTTTTATCTCTCAAAATTGAATTTTTTATATTTTGAAAAAAAAAAAAAAATGTTGATAATTGAAACGTAAAGCAAGTAAACGCCTTAGGTGAAGAATAAGGTTTTTTTTTCAATATAAACATTCGAATGAATTAGTATAGGTGAATGACTTGTGCTGTAGCGTCAGATTCACTTGATAAAATATGTAGAAATCAAGAAGGAAAAAATGAAAAAAAAAATTGTTCGGAAAACGTTACAACAAACCATCTTCCGAATTTGGTTTTGATAACTAAATGCAATGCTAAATTTGCTTTGTGCAAATTATTTCATTGGATAAATGAATGGTTATGGCTACCGACAAACGTATTAACGATTGATTTTTTTTTCTTTTTATCAATGGGAAAAGTGAAAAGTGTGTGACGATTCACGTTAATCGTCGTCAACCTTCCATTTATAAATTCAACGCAATATCTTTGCGTCATTCCTATTGATTTGAACTTATTAAAATTTATAGAAAGCAGGAAATGCATCAACTCTAACATCGCAAAATTTAAGAAGATAGCTTATTATCTTTGGACTTTTTAGAGTTCCATTCGAAGAAAAAAAGTTGTTTCTTTGTTGTTGTTGTTGTGTTAACCCTCATGTGGTGCCCAATACCCAACACTGAAAACTACAAAGATTTCTACTATTACCGATTACATTTGGTGTGGTGGTGAAACATGTAGCAGATATTGTGTAATAAACAATGTGTCAAACGTTCAATATTCTTTCAAGCTTAAAAGTTACAATTTTAAAATAAAAATGACTTTAGATATAGAGATGAGAAGGAGAAAAAATAGAGATGATGTAAACTTAGCAAGATCGAGACGATGCACGGTTTCAAATAAATGATATTTGTTTGTTAAAGATGTTTGTTGATATAATAATCGAATTCGTTTACTTTGTCCCATCGAAAGGTGGTTTGCCTATTTCAGTTCTTCTGTTGTGGTGTTCGAAAACTGAAACGATTCTATTCGGCAAACCATAAATTGGCCGGTTGATAAGGACCATGTTTGGTTGGTACTTGAGCTGGACTCAATGGGCCAAATTGACTATATTGTGCAGGAAATTGAATGTGCGCTGGCAACGGGTGATGTGCTGGCAAAACCTTTTCAAAATTCGGAAAAGAAATGAATCGATTGTTAGATACATTGGTATAGGAATTGTGAATATAGTAATGTGAAATGTACCTGTCTATTTGACCCTTGATGAGCTGGAAATTGTATGTGTGCTGGCAATGGATGATGCGATGGCAAAACCTGACATTTATCGATCAAAGAATTTTTTTTTCTCCATTAATTCAATGAATCACAATTTGGGAAATTTGGCGAAAAACAAATCGAATATTTGTACATACTTGATACATTGGAGATGTTTGACGGTACATTGGTGTTGTCCATGATGCATTCGCAGCAGCTACAGTAGATGCATTATTCTTTGTATGAGCCATGGGTGGTAATGTGGCTTGTTGTGAACGTTTATCATATCGTTGCGAATTATCATAATTTTGTGAATTATCAAAATTTTGTGAATAGTGTTCGGTTGGCTCTTGTTTTGGTAACAATTGATTCGATGATTGTGGAACACCTCTCGATGACTGTGGCTGAATTGAGGACAAATTTGTCAATGATTTAAATCAAAATAAAATGGAAAATTATTATTATGTTAGCACAAACCTGTTGGTGCTGTTGATGCTGCTGCTGTTGTTGTTGTTGTTGCTGTTGTTGTTGTTGTTGTTGCTGCATTTTTAATTTTTTTTTTCAGTTTGAAAAAAGAAAAGAAAGAAACAAAGTTAAATATTGAATTCAACTGAATAAGATTTAAAGCTCATTCATACAGTCCATCAATGCAATTATGCTTAAAAGATGTTTATGATTCACTAACCTGTTGCTGTTGATGTTGCTGAGCCTGCTGCTGATTATTGTGATTATTATGTGTATTCTCAGTGCACGGGGAACCTGTTGCCAATGTACAATGACGTTGTAAAAAGCTTCGTTTTGGTACCAAATGCTCTATTAAAATCGCAAAAAAAAAACAAAAATAATATTAAAAACCACATTTTATCAAATGATCCATGCGATTTTGAATGACGAAATTCCCGAAGAAAAAATAGGAAACGATTCTTACTTGAATCGGATGCATTATGTTTGGGTGTACAATGTCGATCCTCATTGTCACTGTCACCAACGCTTACGCATGAAATGACATTTTTGCGTTGACGATTTCCATTGTGATTGCCGCCCACATTATTTGAATTATAATTATTCATATTGTTCTGATGATGTTGATGATGATGATTTTGTATGTCATGTGAACCAACTGCATTATTGCTAGCACTACCATCATTGTATGTGGATGGTTGTTGTTGTTGGTATTGCCATCGGATATTGTTCGATTGGCATGATGATGACGATGATGAATTGTGGCTTCGTTGATTATTCGAAGGTTTTGTTGTTGGATGTTTAACATCTTGGGGTTGTGATTTAGCTGATGGTGACTCATCTTCACTATCCGATATAGTAATAACGGCGGTGGGTGATGGAGTGTCATGAATCGTAATTGTTTGTTGTTGTGGTAATTGATGCTAATCAAACAAAACAAAATGGCAACGAAAAAATTAAAAAAAGTTTAGTAATGTATTGATTTACAATTAAACAAAATTAATTAAAAAAAAAAGAAAAAAACGAAGCCACGCATACCACTTGTTGTTGCTTCAAATTACTGTGACTACTCGAATGACTGATTTGCATCGAATTGTTATTACTGTATGAAGCATGCGATGGAGCAATCAATTGGCTATTCGATGCAGTTTGATGATGTTGATTTAATTGATGTCCATGATTATTCATGTTATTTGCATTGTTACTGTTGTTGCCACTGTTGTTCGTATAGTAGTTTATGTGATTGGAACTTTGATGATATTGTGGCGATATATGCGTTCGATTGTAACGTTGTTGATGTGGCGGTGAATTTTCTTTAACTCGTTTCTTCACCGGTGACAGGTGATTAATCTCTTTTTTATCGTGACGCGGTACACTGATTATTATTTATATTGTATAAAAAGAGAGAAATAAAATCGATTATACAAAATTGAAATTAAAACTAAAACCAAATCGTTTAATTTTCTATCTGAAACTTACGATAAATGATGTACCGGTGACTCTTTTTTCAGATCGTGTCGTGGTAAATTCAAATGGTGTTTTGGATATATTTCTTCCATATTAAGAAATGGTGTTGAATCAACAATTAATGAATGTGGAGCTGTTTGTTGAGACCATGATGGAACCAACGCTACTTGACGTCCACCTTGAGGCCAAGCAACTGTATTCGTTTGTACACGATTTGTGAGTAACATACGTTGACCAGTTGGTTCGACCATTGATACCGGAACGGGTATTGTATATTGTTGTGGTGGCACTTGAATTGGTGCTGCACTTCCAACAACAACATGTTTTGTTGGGCTGGGCATTGTTTGATATCCTGGTTGACATAAAATGCTTGACATCAATTGATGCGGAAATTCATTACGTGCATTTGCATATTGACGTCCCACATTTCGGCTACCATATATTTGATATAAATTATCATAAGCGGCGGCCGTTGGACGATCACGAACCAAACGCTGTACTTGATTTGATAGTTGATTGTTTATTGTAAATGTCATATTTTCTGTGGTGTTTGGTACAAAATTTGATACTAATGCTGAATTTGGTTGTACTGTATGGAAGTCGGCACGACGGCATACTTCCATCATTTGTACAGATGCTTTAACATTATTACAATGTGCATAATCAACCAAATGTGTTAATGTGGTGAATGCATGATTTAATGCTTCGGCTGGTGTTATACGTCGTTCTTGATCAATAGTTAGCATTCGCTTTAATAAATCGATAAATTCACGACGATCAGTCTTTTCGGCTAGTAATTGCCCTTCTAAATCAGTTGGCACATTCACTTGACCAATATCATCCAAACAATTGAAGATATATTTTCGGGCTTCTTTGCTTTTTGTATTTGTTTCGGCTTCGTGCTCTTCGGGCGTTTTTAAGCGCCAAAACGGATATGTTGAATCAACATCACGATAAAAGAATTTTGCCGTTTTGCTGGCGCTATTTAACATATTCTCCGTTGGTAAACCCTGCGTTTGCGATATGTATCTGTGGAGTTCAAAAACATGCAATATTCCACATTTAATTCATATTCAATTATTTTTATTTTTTTTTTTTATTTTATTTTAATTTTACCTAATTTGATCATATTCTGAAGAGCCCGGATACAGTGGCCATCCGAGAAACAGCTCAGCAACAACACAACCAAGTGACCACATATCAATCGCTTCACAAAATGGCAAACCCAATATAATTTCGGGTGCACGATAATAACGCGATTGCAAATATGTATTGCATACCGTTTTGCTGACATGCGATGCGCTGCCAAAGTCTATTACTTTTACCCTGAAACAATTCAATTTGTATAAACATATAAAATCAACGTCTATTCACTGAATTCAAATTTCGTTCGGACACTCACCTATATGGTTGTCTGGCCGGATCAACCAACATAATATTTTCAGGTTTCAAATCGGCATGGATCAAACCAAGCTGTTTAAGTTTCAGCAATGCAGTCAAAACCTACGTAACAATATAAAAATTCCAATTTTTAACTTGATAAATTTGAAATATGCTTTTGTCTTAGGTCTTTGGAAATTACCTGCTGTAAAATTGGTCGAATGAATTTAAGCGGCAGTGGGGAGAATTTATTTTGTTTCAAAAAATCATATAAATTCTGTTCCAGCATCTCAAATACCAAACACGTATGATTTTTATGCTGAAAACATTCAAATGCACGAACAAAATTGAATTCGTCGGCATTTTCTTGGCTTAGACGTGACAAAATTGAAACTTCAATTTGTCCTTGTCGTGCATATGATGGATGATTTTTTAGAATCTTGATTGCTACAATGTCATTAGTTCCACGTTTCCAGCACTTAACCACCTGACCGAATGTACCACGTCCCAGGAATTCCAGCACCTATTATGCAAACGAAACAATAAAAAAAAACAAAATTATTATTAAAAAAATTTCCATCCAAAACACATGATAATCGAGTCATGCTGAAGCCCAAAATTCACCAACGATTTAGCAATTTATTTTCTATTTTGTCAATATTTAAACAATATTTGGGCACATTTATGTTAAAGTTCATTGCCATTGCCAATTATTCCGGAATGCAAATACGATGTAGAATCGTGGTTGGCTTGTTCATCAAATAAAAATCATGTAAATTGTGAATTGAATTTTTAATTTTGAATTAGATAGAATATTGATAGGAAAACTGCTGTGCCGACGATATCCATCGGAATCCGATGCTTTGGCAAATTTCAAATTAATAACAATTTGTTGACTATTTTTGCATGTTTCGTGTTCAAAAATGTTTATCCCAATATTGAATGAGTTCATTCATTAGTATCGAATTTCGCATTACATGTATAAAGTTTCATGCAAAATGAATTTTCCATTTTGGACGTTATAGAAGAGAGAGAACAAAGGAGAACTTGTTGACTTAGCAAAACATTTTGCCATCAGCAATCGGCTGTATTCGATTATGGTAAATACTATTTTCACAATGTGATTGAACTGAATTAAACGAATGCCGTTAATTCCGTAATATTTATTTGCTGTTTTTTTTTTTTTGTTGTCGTTGCACTCGTCGATAATATTATAATATAATTATTATCCATTGAATGAATGCATATTTTTATTTTGAATTTTTGGCAAAAACCTTTCACTTTGGCTGCACATTATAAACTATCAACGAAGTCTATTTGCATTTTCTATGTAATTCGGTATTGTTGCATGTTGCCGATATGAGCAGATTAATAACAATCAAAGTCGTTAAAATGAAGTGAACAACAGAAAACCCAGTTGGGTTTTAATTCATTGTTCGGGAATGTTGCAGCTTGCAATATTTGTTGCTGTTTTTGTTCATTTCTCTTCGAACGATTTCTGTTTGTTCATCCATCGACATCGGCATCGACGCCCAACTCTGGTCTTACAACTTCTAAATTCACTGAAAAGCAACTTGTCGCAATTAGTAACTGCTGCTTTCCGTAATTTAATGCTGTTCTGCAAGTTTAATGCGTAATAACGGAAGAATGATGGCCATCAACTTTAGCCGGCTGCAAAAAAAACTCATCAATAATAATTTGTGAAATCAGATGCCATTCTACATTCCTCTTAATACATTTGGCTGTTTGGTTTGCATTTTTCGAATAAAAATGAAAAACTCATTTTAGAAATATACTAGAGCTGCCGATCGAAAATGATACTGAAAAATGTGTGAAATACATTTTGATTGCGGACATTATTATCAAAATATGAATACATCCGAAAAGAGAACGAATTAGCATTGCAGTAAATCATATCAAACCGAACGAACCACAAAAGATAATAATTTGTTGGATGCAGCTGAGTTCATAATTTTTCGAAAAGAAGAATAAAAAGGAAGAGAAAAATAAAGACAATGAAAGACGAAAAAATCTGGTTTTGTAATGTGTTCATAATGATGGACTCAAACATATGCCTCCTATTTAAAGCTCTGCTGTTAACTGTTTGCTGCTTGTATCATTCTTCATTCTCAACACTCAATATCATTCGTATTCAAATTAAGTTGAACACTTAACACTGTACCAAGGGGAATATAAATAATGCGAGAATACGATACAATGCCAAAAAAAAAAATCTATTTGATTCAAAACAATTCGATCCAATACATTCTTCACTACTATTGGAAATTTATATGGATTGACGTTTCGTTTTGGCTCGAAAAAAAATGAAACATAATGAACATTGAGAATCGAAAGTAAATGCTAACAATCAAGCACAAATTAAACTAGCACTTAATTTGAATTTTTATTCACGATTGTTAAAATTCACATCCTATGTTTACAACGTTTCCAATGTATCAAATCAAATCGAACCATCAAACATAAGTTTCGAATAGTGGAGAATGCATCGGATTGAATTGTTTTGTATTGAGTTGAATTTTTTTGGCATTGTAGCGCATTCTCGCATTGCTTATATTCACTTCGCACTGTAAACTGTACACTTGTACACATCTCGATGCTCGATGCATCTGTTATTGAATTTTTTTATATTTTATGCTAATGGAATGTCATTTTTTTCCCCCCATTCTTCATCCTCGTCTCATTCATGTTTAACATATTTCAGATAACTGTTAGGCATGATAACGGCTCAGCCACACAATATACGGGTGTAAAATGTTAAAAATAAATGTTGCTCAATCGCACTTAACGCAACAAAAAACAAAATGATGCAAACGTCAGCCATTATTATAAATGTCAGTCATTGGTATTGTTATACGTAATATGAATCGGTAGTGCTAGTACCGCATTGTTGACATAGATGGCGTTAAGTGCGTATGAGTAACATTTCTCAGTTCATTCATATTCTGTGGCTGTAACGGCTCCATTCATGCTAAACATATTATTCATAATTCATGTTCGGATAATTAGTGATTGGTTTGTTCGCTTCACTTTCTTTTGTTTTATATTTTTCATTTTCGCTTTGGGTCCGTGGCTATTATTCTGATTACTACATGTACTATTATCATGTACCAACTTGTAACATGTTATGACAACGACATCCACACAAAACAATCGTAAGTGTCAGCTTATATTTTTCTCGATATTTAACTAAGAATTTCAGATGCGTAAATCATTGTCATTAAATGGTTAGGGTTCGATTTGTTTATACTGCGATGGCAGGAGTATTTGTCATTGGAATAATTATTTTGTTAGGAGCCGGGTCATTGTTCGTTCATGCAAATAAATATTAAAAAAATTATTTCATGAGATCTTTGAAAATTCTTGTGCTATTTAAAACCACAATTTGACTTCAGATTGCCAACCAATGTTTATGAACATTGATATTTGTTTGGTTTTTCTTTTTCGCTCGAACTGATCGAATGTCATTCTGCATTGCAACACAATCTCATTCTGAAAATAGTAGGCTTTTTTAATTTTTAAGAATTTCTATATAAACATGTATGTACAATGTACAATGACAAAAAGACAAGGAACCAAAAGCAACCAGTCACCGCCATTCATAATAACAACAACAAAATATTGGTTACATTTTCCTTTGATTTTGAAGATAATTCAGTAAAAGAGAAAACTTTTCAATTTTCAGACTCAAGTTAACCGCACAAACAAAAACGTGACGATAACACGTTCTCCAGCTTTCCGAACATATATTTTATTACGACGCTATCAATCTGCCGAAATATGCTTCGACAATACAAAAGGTGTAATTGTGCAAATCATTCCACTTGAAATACTTGGCTTATTTTATTTCTATTATTATTTGTTGCTTGTCAATATTCTGTTTGCATTCAAAAGACGAGGAAAAAATAAGCAAAATGAATCAGTGAATTGAGTTGTGAGTTTTGAGCGATGGGCGTGTTCATTATGAAAACAATAATAATTGAATATTCCAAGGATTGAATAGTTCGAATTGTGTCATAATAATTATAATTGGATGAAGAACGAAAAAACAGAGACAGAGAGAATTATTGATTTTCTTTCTTTTTTATTGTTTCTTTTGAATTGTAGCATTTTATAAGTTTCTCATTTATCATGCCAAAATTCATATTCATATATGTGTCAGGTTTTTTTCTTCTTTTTCTCATTTTTTCTTACATTCCTTCACTTTTGAATTATTCGAATGATCAATGACACATTATTGAAACGGACCTTCAACTTATTGTTGGTTTTTTTTTCTTACTGTCTTTTCTCCGTGCGTTCTTGCTCGGCATCATTTTTTGTTGTCATTTTATCTGATATATCGCATATGAATTTAGCGCGCTGCATGTGCTCATTGCTCATTGCACTGCATATAGGAATCATCAAATTTTTCCTTACAATGAAAGAAGAGCTAAAACATTACGCATCAGATGCATCGACATTGAACGCTCGGATTTTATTGAAAAAAAAAATTGATGAGATAAGATAACTAAACCTAATCCAGGCACAATCGTATTCTCTCACAAATTTTTAATACAATCCGAACGATCGAAGTGTCACTGCATGAGATAGATGTTTGCGACTTGCGGGAAGATTGACTCTGTTCTGAATTCGATTATCATGAAATTTCTAGAAATTTTCGAGTGTCCGACGGTCCGACTCCGACCTGCGACGTTGATTCATTATTCAACAGATCCAATTGATAAATATATATTTTTATGGAAGAAAGAAAACGAAGAAAGTTGATTCATTGAAGGGGCAACTAGAATCTGGTCACGGCGCAATTCGACAAAAAAAAACTTGACTTTTGAATGATGAATGCGATTTTTGTTTATTTCACAAATTCCAATCCAATCGGACGACTGTTTTGGTTGATTTATTCCATCAAAACACAGTGCAGTGTTTAGTGTTCAGTGTTTGGTATGCGTAAATATTTTATTTAATTGAATCACAATCTGATTTATGGAGCTCAATATGAATGGCAAACATTGATTTTATTATTTGAAAATAAATGTTCGCAGCTTATCGAATAAATACAAAAAGGATACGTGCTTGCGATCGAACAAAAACCCAATGAATTATCAAATGAAATTAATAACAATTAAAATATACATCAATTGTTTATGCGGGGCGATGTTTCTCTTCATCTCATTTTCCCCACTTATTTTCAATTCATAATTCATGAATGCAGTTTGTTGATTGTCGAAGTATTATCATTCGGTATTTGCTTCAAAAGCGATATTCAATTTGAATACACTCAAAACGCACAAAGTAAAGAGGACATCGTCCGTTGAAAAAGTAATTATCCGAAATTCGAATGTAGAGAAATTTGAATTCGAATTCATGTGATGCACGTTTTTTATTGACAACGAACAAAAAAAAAACCGAAATTAAATATAATATTTAGATTGCATGTATGCAAGAAAAGCTACACTGAAATATGTTCACTGAAGGGAAAAAAGCATAGCGCAAAACAAAAAATTGATGTTAATGACAGAAAAAAAAACGCAAACAACAAACCGCCAAACAATAAAAACATAACAAAAGCAAAGAAAATGAACATTTTTTTCCAAAAAAAAAAAAAAAAAAAGAAGAATAAAACGAATATCGATGAAACGTGTCGGCGAGTAGCGTTTCAGGACCCAACCATACATACATTTGGTCATGTGTTTCGTTGAACCTAACTTCTTTTTCTTCAATACATACTACATGTGAACGAGAAAGTTGCATGCATATCGAATGCAGAGACGATAATTCGTTGGTAAAAAATTCATTCACGTCTTTGGTATTCGGTTGGCGTAAACTTTTTCCGACAAAAAAAACGAAACCAAAACATAATAATTCAGCAGTCAAAATTTAAACATTGGACACTCGAATGTCCCCAACACTGACTCTGTCAAAAGTTTCCCTTTGAAATCTATGCATTTCGATTCAAAGCAATTCAAAAACTTTGAAACCAGTTGAACTGCATTTGGTTTGGCCAAAAACAAAAATGCATTTTGCCTCGGCTTGAATATTTATCGACATTTATAAATGGAGAATTTCCATTGAACTCAATTCCAAAATGTTTACTATTTGTATGCACATTCTGAATACATCAAGTAATTGATGCTGATTATAGAACTGGGTAATTAAGCTTGAACTCATTCACATCACGCTCATATTCAACAAGAAAAAAAAGAAGAAAAAGAAAAGCGCAGAGAGAAAAAATGAGACGAAAACAATGAAATGTTGAGCGTTTTGCTCTTTTTTCTTCTCTCATCTTTATTATTTTACATGCATGAGTGTTAGGTGCTCGGTGCTCCTCTGTTCGCAGTATTAAAGGTTTGATCTGAATGTTAGGAATCAGAAACGATTTGAGTTTCAGATTTCCCTTACAAGAATGTGGCACATCTATACATACACGCTCCAAATGGAATCAAATTCATGGATTCGAACTTCAAACGGTGACAATTTTACTGTGGGGCCGCACCTTATGATATTTATTTCGGCCAAATGATAGCTAAAAACAACAATTGATTTCTAGATGAAAGAAAATGATAACTATTTTGGACCCACAGAGAAACGAAGGCGCATAGACAAAGGCACTAAAAACTGAAGAAATCATTTTTTCTAGAAATCAAATCTAATTTCAAGCAATCAGATAGTCCGAAGTAAGAATAATTTTTGATTTATTTGAGTTATCATTTTGGCCGATGTAGTTTTCAAAATTATTTTTTTTTTCACTTATCAATTGTCGTTTTTAGCTATCATTTGGCCAAAATAAATATCAAAAGGAATTGTGCCATTTTGTGTACAGTGTGTAATATGCATGGATTTGGGTTAAAAAAATAAATTGAAAATATTTCGTTTTAGCATTTGTTGGGCACATAAGGTATTGGGTTTGTGGCGCGTGGATTGAAATTATAAAGATACGTTTCCATTTTGTAATTATAAATGTGAATGGGAACATGTTTGCGTTGTTTGGTTTTATTTTTTCATAATATTGTGAACGTAAAAAACATTTGCGAGAAAAACGATGAAAATTGCAATCGACAGACAGAAACTGAATGGAGGAAAATTGAGGCATATATGTACAATGTACATTTATAAATAATATTGGCTTCCCGGTTTCCCCTTTTTACTCGTTTTCACTTGGTTTCTCTTGCATGATTATACTGAGATCTCACATGACCATTACAATTATGCAATTTATTCAAAACGAGACACTGAGTTGCGTTGACAAAATTCGAATTGCATAAGACCCAACCGAAGTGATTTTGCCAAATGAAAATGTTCCATTTAAATATTTATGGGTTCTATACCCCACAAATACAAAAACGATAATAAATACACTGCCAGAAAACTTGGAAGTAACGCTTAATGTATTATTTCAAAAAATCTATTTTTTACGAATAACGTAACGTACATGGTTGAATTATGGATTGACAAAATATTGACATGCAAAATGTGAAAAAGTAGGCTTGAATTAAAAATTATTGAAAATATAATTGCTGATTATTTTCTCTATGTTAAATCTCGATGCCATTGAAAACTACGTCTCCTGTGAAAATTTGAACGAAATCCTAGGTTTAGTTCTCGAAATATGTTGATGTTAGCCGTTACCTGGGCTTTCTTGCAACATTGTGTCAAAATGTTAGAGCTCTAGCTTTTATACGTAATGAGTTAGAGTGGAACAAACCAATTTTTATCGATTCTAAAGCTTGTAGTGATACATCAAACAATTTTATTTATACAAAAATACAGCAAAATGCATTTCAAGCAAAATGCAAATGAATAAATTTGATTAACTAAACAATTCGATGCAGCGCCATTAGTATTATAATTCAAAAAAAAATTATCTCTTTTATTTCATGTTTTGAGTCAAAGTCGATGATTTTAAATGATTTGCCCAAGCTGAGATAATGAAATCGCCGCAATAATTGCATGGTATGTTCAATATTTAATTTTGGTATAATTGCAAAATAAATGGAAAATAAAAGAAAACTTACCTCATATTCGGCAGACAAAGAATATAAAACTTCATGTTGTACTAATTGATAGTCGCCATCGGCGCCACTGCTCGTACGTTTACTAGGGGCTTGCGTATTTGCATGGCCCCCAGAAGTTGCGACCTTTGTGTGTGCCGTTTTGCTGCTGTTTGATGGACCAGAAACTGGTCCTCCTGACGATATTGCGACTGTGTTACTATTGTCGACACAACCACATTCACATTCACCACCTGAATATTCAAATCGATAGAAAACAAATTCAATTGAAATTAATGTCCATTTTTCTCTCAATGGAAGCTGGAATTTGTGAGGATACATTATACCATTAATAAAATGATAAGCAATTTATGCGCAACAATTGTATTTCCATAGTGTACAAAACTGATTGCCTGAAATGGCTCAATGCACCTATGAAGGGGATAGACAAAGACAGTTAACCGAAAAGACAAATGAAAATTCAAATAATAGTAATAACATTAAATGAATGGTAATGAATGGAATTACAATTTTAGTTCAAGTCGACTTCACCATAACAATTTCTTTTGTTTCTTTTTTTATATTTTTCTTTTTTTTTTTGAACATTTGCACAAACCGTTTCATTAATTAGAATATGTTACAGGAAAATTTGAATTTTTTTTTTTCAAAAGACCCAGAATGGTAGTTCACACGAAATAGAATTATTGCTTTTTATATTTCAATTCGCCATCGTTTTAGTTCCAACCGAATGAACTCAAACTAAACTCCAGCTGCGTGCCAGCGATAATAACTGAACGAGAGAGAAAAAACCCTTCATTTCACAGTTTTCCGATCGCATTGTTAGCAATATGAATATTTGGCTCTCACAGTTAGTTTTTGAGCAATACTTCAACTGACACATCGAAATGTGGTATTCAATGCATAAAAAAAAACCAAATCATCAACAATAATTCGAACTTTTTAGCATTCAATGACAAAAAATACGATTCATCAGCATAAAATGCATAATGCAGGTATTATTATTTGCTTGGCTGATTCATTGTTTGGTTTGGCCACTTTCATTTCAACTAGGTTTGTCATCGGACCATGACTTCTCATTCATTTTATTGAAATTGTATGTGCGCGATGTGCGATGTGCGTGTTTGAATAAAATATTCTTAAATTTTTTTTTATTTATCATTGCCCATTCCCCAATCTAAAGATTTCGATAGTCGAAAGAGTGTGTGTGAGAGAGGAATGTTAATGTATGTATTGATATATAGATGTTTCTTGGCCAAAAGGGATCGTCGTCAGATCACTCATTTACCTATAATCATTTTCGTCTTTCTCTGAATTCCCTTCATGTTCGAAAGTAACTGCTCAGGCGAATGACTAACGTTTAACATTCAAAATTCAAGCAGCTGAACTAACGCTTTTAAAGCCATAAAATGCATGAATATATCGATCGAAAAGTTTATTAATATTTTACAATTTTTTTCCATCTCTTTTTTCGTAAAAAGAAAACGATGAAAAGTAGAAAACTTTGAGAATTCCAAGATGTAGTTTACTGATGAATTTTCAAAGTTGAAATAAATCGGTTTTTCGGTAGAAAATGAAATCAATGCTATAACTTAAGTAAAGTTGAATATTTTTGAGGTTTCCGATTTCATGTGAATTATGTATTTTAAGCTTATACTGAATCCGATTATTGGAAGAAAAATTCGAAACAGTCGCTTCAATGTTGAAAATTTTGTATATTGATTCTTCGTACTAGAGAATTTGGTTGTATGCTCAAAATCATTTCGATCAATGTTCGGTTTGTCATTTGAGCTTCAGCTGCATAACATATCGAAATGGATTCAATTCATTCGATGTTCGATAAAGAAGAAAAATTAACTTCCAACATAAAAACGGAATTCGAAATCTACCATAACGCTTTTTGGTGAAATTCAATCGACAATAAGGCGAAATGGTTCGATCGAAGAACAAGCTTAACCAAATAATCGTTATATTACATATAATATTTATATGTTCATTGTTAATATATATCGAGAAAAAAAACTTGCTTACCACTGCTTACAACGCTTGTTTGCTTAACGGTAACTGAAACAGTTGAAAATCAGAAATGGATCTATCACACGAATCCGGGCCGGAAAAAAAACACTCCACTTATATTTCGTTTTATTTTTTTCTTCTTTCAAATGTCTCTTCAGTCTTTGCTTATTATTTTATGGTGGGTATTTTGTATGCGTCTTTGATTTTTTTTTTCTATGCGTTCACTTATTTTCAATGAATTTGCACTGGAAATTTCCGTAATTATTACATTTTCATTTGATTATACGGTTTGGATCACGAGATCTCTTTTGAAACAACAATAGTCAGGTATAGGCATGCGGTATACGGTATACGGTATATTGAACGAATTAAACATTTTTCTATTCAAATCTGTTAAATACAAATGAAAAAAAAAAAAAAACTAAAAAACAAATAATATCGGAAGCCCGATGAATGTGTCATTTTTCATTTGAACAAACGCTCCTTATTTTCATTCATTTTCATTCTATTTATTTTTGTCCATATGGCAGTCATCTTATTAAACAAATTCGCATGCTCATTTCGACTTTAAAAACTTGTTTTATCATGTTTCTTTGGTTAGAATAGTAAATACTGTAAACTATTGTATAATCACTCGTCTATATCAATAAAATATAATTTGACAAAAAACGATGACATTATTTCATAAAGACTTGCATCATTCTAGTAAATTGAATATAAAATTACCGAAATCAAAAACGAGATTAGAAACAAGAAAAATGGCTTCCTATCTTATTGTGTGTGAGCTGTGCGATTGTATTAATGAATAATTTCTGTTTAGGTTATCATTTTGCAATGGGAAAACATATATAATTCAATCATTTGATGAATGGAATCATTTTTTGTCGGAAACTGACATTCATTCATTCATTGAATTTAATCAGAGTTTCGCGGCCCAACATATTCAATAAAATTGCTATGAATTCATTCAAAACATGATTGCCATTAATTATTATTGATGATTAGATTGTTTTGTGAGACTCTAAATTAATATTGTTGTTGATTATTGCCAGCATATGGTGATATAATATTACAAAGGTTGAATGTTTAATTGTCTCGATATAGACTGTTATTTTGATTGGATATTTAAAAAACCGGCGAAAAAAGATTAAAAAATTAGAAGTCGACCTTTACGAAACATTGTTTTTACGAAAGCCTTCAACATTGGAATTATCAACGCAAAAATGAGTTTTATTTTTTTCCGGTACATAGCGAATGGTTTAACGTTAAACACGAAAACAATATACGCGTAAAGTTAGATTTGCTAGTCATTGGTAAATTATCCAATGCTCAATGTTATCAAAGCAAAAGCAATTCAAAATTGTGGGGAATTTGTGTGGTGTGAGGGTGTTAGTAAAATAATATACCTTTCGCGATTGACTAGACCGTTGCAATTGCTGTTGTTACAAAATGTTCACAATCGTTTTGGTTGTCTTTCTTTTCAATTGTGACAAATATAAAATAAATGATGACAATGAGAAAACGCTATAGAGAATCGGCCCATTCGAGCTGTGCATATGTGACACATTTGTACATGTGTCATCGAGCGTTCGAAAATAGCACAATTGACATTGGAGCAGGCATTCTTTCTTTTCTTTTTTTTTTTTAGCCAATGGCTGAATTTGTAATGATTCATGGTTCAGTTTCAATCATACAACATCTAGTATATCATTGTTGTTCATGTACTTTTGTGCTGTGCAGCAGCAAACACGCTACACACCATACTTAGTGCTGATATCAACTGAGATTCATGTTGATTTAAAAATGGTTCAAACGTATGAATACGTAATTTTCATGTCGCCTCGATTCCAATTTTCACTCAAATCGATTAATTTTCACAAATATTTGCCCAACGATTTGATTCATTTTTTCGCTTCTTATTTTCTCAGTGGGTTCAAAATAAAATTGTTATGGACCGCATCGATTTGGTGCACATATACACATTTGATTTGATATACCCTCGATCAGTGGCTAAAGTTGGAAAGCCAACTTGCTTATGATCCATGGAGCCTATTGTTAATAATAATAATAATAATAATAATAATAATAATAATAATATTGAACCCGATGGCAAACAATGAAACGATACGATGTTTAACATGAGTTTCATTAATTTCGAACTATGAAGGAAGTACCTGAAGGTATTTGGAAAATGTTGCGAATTTCTTTTGTATTGAGAGCAAGAGAGCAAGAAAGCAAAAGAGAGAGAGAGAGAGAGAGAGAGGAGGAGAGAGTACGTTT
>GL501519.1:1841883-1875471 GCA_000149185.1 Mayetiola destructor
ATCCACATTCCGTACACCAATTATATTTTATTTGTCAATTTCGAGAATCAAATGAAGCTTTCGTTGCCACTTGCCATTCAAATGATATTTTTAGAAACACACATTAAATTGGGAGGAAAACATAACATTGAAATTGATTTAAAAAAAACGCTTTTCACACGAAAAATGACGGAGACTTTTGGTATTTTATTTTAATCTTTTTTTCTTTACTGTATTTTTAATTTTTCATTTAAAAATATGTAAATAATTTATTTTAACAATTTAATTTTGAAATTGTCAAAAGAGCGTGGACATTTTAATGGGTATTTAGGATTGATGGATTGAAACGTAAAAATTCAATAACGATCATTAATTGGGCTAAGTAAATAAGAATTCTAGACTCATTTTCAAATGTAACGCACATACAAATGCATTTTAAAAGAAATGTGCAATAGAACGAAGCAAATGAAAAATATTAAATCTTAAATATCTTGACTGAGAAATGACGCGGCAAATATTCAAAGTCATTCTTTGCTCAGTTCTCTTTAGAAATCAGTGACGGATCTGCTTCATTCTTTTTCTACTTCTATTTATTTTTTTTATTTTTGTTCGTATTCATTTGAGCTCGTGACTCGCTCTAGTTTTGGTTTGAATTCCTAACGTATTCAGACATACACGCGTGCATAACGCGGTAGACTGACAAACACAGATTCAGTATTTGGAGCATCTATATGATTGCTGTCACTGCAACGAGGATTCTGAATCGGCTAAAATTGAAATAGAAAAAAAGAATGTGAATCGAGTCAATATTCGGAGCGAAATACAAATAGAAATTCATTCTGAATGAAAATCCAAAACTCGAACATTTGTACAAATACGTAGCTGTATGTCAGTCAGTAAGTCAGTCACAGTTACAATAATAACCTTTACGAAAACATAAAATTAAATATTTCGAGGTTTTTATTTATTTAGTACCGAAAAGCGTTTGAGCATACCTTAAAAAAATTTGCATGGAACGCACAAAATGAACACATTTTCTGGAATCCATTGGATCTCTCTTGTCGATATTTCCATTCAAAAGCACAATATTTGTATTTAAGCAATGTAAATAGCATGCAAACCTTTTATACTTTTCAGTCGGAAAAGGCAAAAAAAATTGCTCAATTATTATTGTTTTTGGATGTCAGCAGTTATAATTTAAGATTTGGAGTTTGGAGTGCTTGAGCTGTATATTTTTTGAATAGTGTTTACTAAAGTTCGATTTGGTTTATCAGTCGCCCGACATTTATGATACTGAAGCTATTGTGTTGATATTATGTATATTTTTGTCTCTTAATCATTGTTTTTGTCGAAATTATATGTATATTTGTAACGAGAGAATCTATATATTGTGTGTATATTTGGATTCCATGGAACTGAACTGTTTTTGTTACTATCAGTGCAAATTGCGAAAAAGTGGGCAAATGAAATATTTTTTTTGTCGCCTTTCTTTCCAATTTTCGGATATTTTATGATTCTTCAAACGCCGAACTCTGTTTTTGTCTATTCATTATGTTCAACGAAGCCAACAAATATACCCAACACTTCGAATCTTGTGCGGAGTGTGACGCTCGCTGCTTCAAAAGATAGACATAAATGCGATGGAAAATTGAAATAAATTAATTAAAATGAAGCACTTATCATATCCGATTCACGCAGCCTACCACTGACTTTCTAACCACGGACATGATGCGAAATATTTAGCTATTTTTTTTTATTATTTTATTTGATTCTTAGGACTTTTTTCTCATACCCGGAATATGTTTTCCCCGAACATTTGTGGCGATGAAAATATCAAGAGTATTTTATTTTACCAGTCGAAAATACGCCGAGCAGCAAACGCAAAAACACCGACATTTGTTTTATTCGTGGTGTGCGATTTTAGCGAACAATGTGCATGTCGTGCTATTATGATGATCATTACCAATCAAATTTCTCCATATGGTCGTTATTCGTGCATGATTTGCTAGTAAAGCCAACATAATAGAATTGAAATGTGAACGATGAACAGAACATTTTTATTTTCTCTCTTTTTCTTCATTATCATTGATTTTGGTCGGGAAGAATTGATCGAGATGTGTCGGAATGGAATCAATTGTTTGGTATCGACTTGAGTGCGAAACATAAGTCACTCAGATAGAAGTTCTTGATTGTCATTTGGAACATTCCAAACAGAACATTTTATTGGATTGGATTGAAATGGATCATATGCCAATTTCATCTAAAACTATTGTACATGCATCAATCGATTTCCAACATCAAATAACGGAAAAATACAAAGTCGACGAGTTGAAAAGATGAAACAAAAAAAAATCATTCGGACAAACTGTAAATTCTCATCGATGAAATTGAATTGGCTGAAAAGGTGATATTTTACAATTGAATCAAATGCCAGTGCGAGAGTCTGTTCTGAATGAAAAGAAAAATAATGATTCAGAATAATTTCTGTTGCAAAAAATGATCAAATGAAAAAAAAAACAATATGTCAACAACAACAACAACAACCAAAATTGGCAATTAAATGAAATCAAGAAAAATGAGAATAACAGAAGTGTTCTATTTTGTGCCATTTGTATTTCGAATTGTGTTATAATGATGTATTTTTGAAATATTGCATCTGAAACGAGCATATTGAAAATGGAACCATTTGAGCAAATTGCGTCGAATGAAACAGCTGATTGATTTATAATTTGCTCAGAGAATGGAAAAAGGAATAGAAGAATAAATATATGTATTTGTTTTTTTTTCTCACCAAAGACCAAAGATAGGAATTTTTACAAATTAAATAAAATGAATGTGGAAGACCTAAGATGAGAATTGAAACTTTTTTTTTTAAATCATAGAATAATCGAAGAGCAACAAATATATTCATCAGCCAAAGTCCATTAAAATACTTGATTAAAATGAAATTTTCGATAGTATGTTAGAAAATCGATGAGCAATGATGGCAAAAACAGAAGTTTTCGTTATGGAAAACTCTATCAAACAATTTAATAATTTGACGTTCCAATCAGTCTTTCTCTTGTTCTAGTTTGAGTAAAAACTTAGTGTTCGAGGATTCGAATCTCTGTTCATTAGCTCATGCGGCACGGTTGAAAGACTAGAAATCGAATTGAATAGTGGTTTCACAATCACTTCCAATTTTCAATCCGAAAAGATATTTTAATAAAATGCAAAATCAAACGAAACAAGACAAGCACATTATCGAAACGATAAAAACCGTAAAGTCGAATGACATTTTTTCGAATGAATATATAGTATATGAAAATATTGTTGAAAACCGAATACGAAAATAAAACATGGTAAAAAATATCGCGAAATCTGTGTGCCTCAGAGCTTACAGCTAGCTGCTCACCATATTCATTCATTTTTACGACGCAATTCTGCTTTGCCCATTTTGCTGTTTACGCCTAGACGTTGTTTCTTGTGTATAAACTGAGTTTTCGTATATATCAGATCATTTTCACATTTCCAATAATGATATCACTGTTCTGCATCTGCATTACGTTCGTGGATGTGTGGGTGTATAGTGTATAGTGTATAGTATATTTGTTTGTGAGTTTTTGTTGCTAACGTTTTACATGAAAATAGCATTAAAGCATTGGAGCATTGTTCATATTTTTATTTAATGCTCGTTTCAAGCGATAAAACTTCCAATGCACTGAAAATGATGCGTTTTATGTGTTATACCATAACATAGTCTGTTTAACACTCTCAATGAAGAAAAAGACAACGGGCGAGAATATTCTATGAAAACGCACAGAACATGGTGCACACTGCAACAACCAATCAAAGACGAAACGAGATTCTTTTTTTCTTCTAATTATGAATAATGAATTAAAAATTGATTAAAAAAAACGTGCTGTTGACTAGTCGCACACAAACCAACAAAACAGCAATCATCAAGAAATGTTATTCTTTTAATTCTTTATTTCTTTATGGCTAGAAATGTTCAAGTTTGGATTAATCCGGCAACAAAGAATGAACACACATTCACGAATCATGACGAACAATATTTTGTTGTCTAAAATTGGGACCAATTGGACATGGAAAAGAATGTTATATGAAAATGTCACGAATACGAGGCGTAACATCAGTTAATTTTCATGAGTTTTTCAATTCTAGTGAAAATTTTGTATCGCAAATTTACGAACATACGCATTTCATTCGATTAACATTTAACGTGATTGATGCAAAGGCCATCAGCCTATTCAATTTGTTTTTGTCTGTGCTCGTGTGTATTTTGCTTTTTTAACCTGATTTTTTTCATTATTATTATTATAATATATCAGCAACTCTATAAGAAATACATAAAATGAATCGGAATTTGTATTAACATTTTTAATATCAAACTCAAAAATTATTATACAGCTTATTTGTATGGTAACAAGTTGTCACAAAGACCGAATGCCAAATGTGATTTGAAACTGCTGTAGAAAATAGTTTCGATCAGAGTCAAAGCAGAGCTCACTGTGAATATTTTGGGAATGGTAAAAGAGTAAAAGAGAATAAATCTCAATCACTGAATTAAATTGAAAACCAAAATTTTAATTGATCGAAAATAGAGTTGCAAAGGTACACAGATTTATTCGAAACGAGTGGAATATGTCGTTACACTTATGCAAATTTGGCACAAGCTATTTACACTCACGAATTTGAATTAAGCAAAATTTTGCTAAAATTCACTCACACGTTTTTCGGTCGACCGCTGAATTCAGTCTGATTGAGTTAAGTAAAATTTTGCTAAACTCGCTCAAAGTTTATGTTGGAATAGGATCGGACGCAGGCAAGCAGGCAGCACAGCCAGTGAGCCAGCAAAGCGAGCGATGCAAATAATTAATTTTGAAAACAAAAAATTGGGCAATGACTCAGCTGATATTTGTTTTAATTTGTGTCTCAATGGTCGTTGTATGCAACTTGGATGACCAGTCGATGATACATTCACAACGAAAATCAATAAATGAAAGTATTAAACATTTCCACAATTCCATCATCAAATTTTCGATGAATATGTTTTTTAACTGAATTATGGACCAAAACTTTTGTCGTTGAAGTAGATAATAAGAATAATAATACTTAGACGATGGAACAAAAAACATTGATGCACGCAAGCGTATTCATGTATATACTAGAATGAAATAAAAAATGTGACATTTAAATCAAACGCAGTAAATGCGAAGAAAAAAAAGAAAAGAACCATCATTTATACCAAAGCCCCAAGACTGATTGAATTCAAATCATCAACAACGATCCACATGCCAAGCAATGAAAGACCAATGAAAAAACAACGAAGAAGAGATCGACCAAGTGATTGGATTGAATTGTGTTGATATTTAGCCTGGATAGCTTCATGAAAATTAAATATATGTATACACAATGTGAATGTTGCTAACATAATCTCTTTTCATGGCATATCGCAGAGCTTAAATACCAAATACACACATTATATGTAAGCCTTCTTTCGAACGCAATCCATTTTTGAGACCGTTTCTTGTGTATCGTCTATTTGATATTTAGTACAGCAAATATTAATTAGTACACATATGTTCAATGTACGAACGCATATAGTACAGGTACATTAAGCATTTCGGGTGTATTTTTTTTTTTTTTTTTCATCTCTTACAAATTAGCTAACTGAGTGCCGAGTGCTGAATGTTGAGTGCTAAGTATACATCGTTCCGTTGTTTTTTTTTCTTCTTTAAAAAAAAAAATTCAAAATTTATTATCATTGCGTTTATCACGTGCTGTGCTTCAAAATGAAAATCAACAAACTCATTCACACAGAAACCAATATATAGATTCGCCTTTCTAAGAAAATATTGAACCGAACCGAAAAGAAGAGAACTGAACGCTAAACGAATAGCAAATAAAGCTGACTATATTGACGACTGAACACATTTTTCAGATATCAAATTATGAACACACACACACGCACACACAGCACAATTTGATTTTGGTGAATGAACGCTTGAGCTGACATGTTCTCGATATATACATACATATAATTTTTTTTTTTTTTGGTTATTGTTGTTGGACATTTGGAACTTTGCACACTATGTATAATTTGCTCATCGTTAAACCGCTTATAAACTGCTTGATTTTGCTTTTTTGTATTTCCTTTTTCTCATTTCTCATTTCTTTTGCTCTCACTCACATTTGCTAAATCATTAGAGTATAATGAAAGAAGATTTGAAACTTGTATTGAATTAGGTACACACTTTGGTTGCCTTCAAATACATATAATAATTTTTGTACTGCGCTTTGCTCATATTTTATTGGCATTGACAGTTCAATTCGATTTTGATATTTTCTATTTTCTATCGATTCCGTTGTGAGTTGTGAAATAACTATAAATTTATTCATTCATGTTATTTTAGACAGTTGTGAGTGAGAGACTAATAGAAAAAAAAATAAATAAAAAAATGAAAAATGTATATGACCGCGTATGTCTGGTATAAAATTAATCATTTTTCATTATTCGTTTCAATGTATTGTATCATTTCAATTGTTTGGCCGGTTACGATATTGAATTTTCAATTTTTATTGAAAATATTTAAATTATCAATGAATCGATTCAGCGAATGAAATAATAGAATATGTCTATGATAGGATATGTTCATTTGAACGAAAACTTTGCGAGACTATTTTTTCAAATGGAATAATAGAAGTTCTTTCAATTCCAAAATATACTGTCGTTGATTCCAAAAATTTGTGAACGACAGGCCTTTTAGAAAAAAAAAATCATGGAAACGTCTAAATCAGAATCACATTTGAAACGGAAAACAAACAACGAACTGTTAAATTGAATATTGAACATCGAACAATACACATTCATAGCCACAGTCGAATTTATTGCTGTCGAATGATTGTCATTTTACGCCGAGCATGAAGTTTGAAAGTCCCTCGAAAGAATCTGTGTTCGGTTATTTTCCAGTGCGTTGCTGCGAAGCCAAGAAGGAATAATAATTATTTATATTTATTATTAGATATAAAGCGAACCACCATTCATATACTTGGGTGATGAGCACGATACCGTCGGTCAAACAAGTTTGAATTTTTCTTCTTATGAAGCAACACTTCACCCATTTTGGTTTAGATGTCAAAATATTATCTATGAAATGAACTCTGTTTCCATTCGTTTGAATTCGTTTTCTCTCAAATTTCAGTTTAATTTGTTTTGTTCGTCAAACTGCGACTGTTGAGGCATTATTTTCGTGGAAATGTGATCATTTAGCTTCAATTTTAAAATAGGTAGGTTTGGCATTGTAGTATTGTTGTAATACATGCGGTCACGTTTTGATAAGCAAAACCATATAAAATGGAAAGAAAAAAATTTCAATTATTTTATTTATTAATCGGTAACTAATTTTTTGTATCGATCAAAATCAAAACAAAAACAAATTACAACAACAAAAAGTGTGGTAATTATTTTCGAATTTAATATCTTTGTGGAAAAATAACAATAAATGAAAACCAATTAAATGGAAATACCATGTAATCCAATGTATTTGTAATAATTCAAGTTTTTTTTTTCGTTCAATTAAAATTCATCGAGAGATAAAAAGATAAATAAAGAGAAAAAAAGAGAAAAGAATAGGAAAACCCGAAAAATAGGAAAACATTCACCCAAATAATGCTTTGGTAACTGAGTATCCGGAATAGATTATAATCTCGTCCAAGTCATGGTCAATGTTCATTGAATTCTGCATTTTTATTTGAATGTTATTCATTTTGAGCAATGGAAACGGCTCACAACTCAACACTCGACTTATCTTTCTATTTCCACTATTTGAGTGTTATGGTCTATGATCGAATTCACTTTTCTTTCAATTTTTAGTTTGTCTTTGAATTTTGGTACATTTGAAGCGAAAAACTATTTGAATATGAAATATTCCAGTTTGAATTTGGAATTAACTGAAGTTATTTGTTTTGAATTGTTTCAAATATCTACAATGAATAGCCAAATGGCTCTAAATATTGAGGGCAGAAAATTCATAGTTTTCGACATAAATTCTGTTATATTTTATCATTCTTTCAATTCGTTTCATTTGTCGCTCGTGTTATTGTAATAATTTTTGTTCGTTAGTTTTTGTTGCCGTTTTGCTATCGTTAGATTGTTTAAATTAGAAGTTAGAACTTTGCAGGAATGAATAGTTTAAAATGTGAACAAAAATGAAGCGGCAGCAGCAACAACTACAATTAATATGCATATAATATGTAAATTAATAAATAAACGGTTTTTTAGATTAAAAATCACTTTTCCGGAATAAATAAATTTAAAATTTCGCCTATTAAATTTAATACCAATTTCGTGATAGGCTTGTCAAGCGGTATTACGCTCTCGCTCTCTCTCTCTCTCTCTCTCAAATTTATTAACATCGTTGTTAAATGTTAATATTAAAACAGTATAGCGCCGAGTGCCCGACCCCAATCGAACAAGAAGGATATCATTTCGTTTCAATTGATAATATCAGCAGTTACATGTTAATAATGCACACTGCACACATTTATCCTCATTCGACCGAATCTTCGTTCATCATAATGAAATTTGGCGAAATGTGAACGTTTGAATGACGAATGGCGAATTCATTGACCCTGATATATTAATCTGATGTGCAATGTCATTACAATATGGCAAGCGATTTTCGTAATCAAAACAATAAATTTCCATCGATTTTGTTCGCCCATCCTTTAAAACTTAAGTGTTGTCGTATTTATTTTCATAAATAATCATTGACTGATGTCGACGTGACACGAGCAAAATTTTAATGCTTAACGCTTGACACAGATTGGATCAGAAAATATATGTCAATCACTTTGAATATATCGCATGTTCATTAGACGCTTTTAACCGTGTTCTTTTTTTTTTTGGTTGCTTTTTATCATTGGAAAATTAAGAACAGACTTTATTTATTATCATACAGTGTTGTTGTATTGCATCAAATGCATAATACTGAAAACTGGATTTCGTACGAAAATTTCATTGAGTATATCGATGATGATGCAGAGGGAACCTGCTCTGGGCAACAAATACACATATCATAAAAATATCAATTGCATTGAAGAAAATACAATGAAAACGAAACAAATGAAGTGGAATGGAAAACGAGAAAGCAATAGAAAGCGACAGAATGCGATAAAGCCACAAAAAGAATGTTCTTGAATGAGATTCAGATTCAGGTTGATTTTATTGTTCTTGAAAAATATTGAATCATATTTACGTAATCTAGATCAATGGAAGACAGATATCAATGTGAAATGTGAATATTTGCGCGCAATTGATCCAAATCAAATCTATGAATTAGCTAAACTTTTTATCCATTGCGCATTTATGTCAAACGAAACCCATTCAGTTAGCTATCATTTGCAGATGTAAATATGAATATATATGTATAATGTCACAATCAGACATTTGCATAATAATCGGTTGTCATTTGTCATTCGAATGAATGGATGACAAATTGTCAAAGAAGTTTCTGTCAGCTCTGAAATTTTCTTTTCCGCAAATGAACTGAATTCCCCAGTTAAATATTAAGAAAATAATCAGAACGAACTGAATTGTTCATTTGGCCAATTCAATTGAATTATAATTCGCTTTTATCAATTTCATTTCAGTTTTGTAACTCTAATGTATGTTTAAAATGAAATTGTTCCATCATTTTTATGAAATCATAAACGAAATCGATTTGGCGATGATATTTTCCAAACATTATTCAAACAAATCCCAGGCGGTCATGGCTTTACAGTGTTTGGTAAATGTCAGGTACATACTCTGGCAGTGTCAAAAGTCAAAATTACGCACATATTCGAAGATTTTGACAATCCCATAAGAAACAATGTAAAACGATTTCTTAACTAGCGCGAAATGGTCAGGTAAGTTTTTGGTACGGTGCATCGTATTGCCCATTTCTCTTTCTATCGTTCCGAATCGCAATTTCACCGTACACCCGAACATCTATCGCACGAATATGCTGGGAATGGAGAAGTAAAGCGAAAGAGCGAATTCACATTACATGAACTTCTCCATTTCCAACATATTCGTGCGATAGATGTTCGGGTGTGCGATGGGATGAGAAAATAATATCACGAATCAAAACTGAATATCGTTATCATTCGAATGAATATTGGACCCATGGAATGAATTTTGATCTTTTGAAATTAGGCGCAAATTCAATTGTTTCAAAACATGGCAAAATTTAATGGTAATGAAATCCTCACAAATTTGAAACTGTATTGCAGCTGTCTTACCTGATACACGTTTCCGTTTGGATGTGCCTTTTGATTGTTGGTGTTGGTGTTGTTGGTACTGCTGCTGCTGCTGTTGCTGAAAAATATTCGAGTAAAATATGCAATAAATCCATTTAATTGTTTAAAATACTATAAATGGAATCGTCCTAAGGATTCCGCACTGATTCGTTCTGATTAATGATAAATTTTTTGCAGTTTTGGAAATTTATGGTTCGAATGAGTGATGGTGTTGGTAGTAGAAAAAGGAAAGAAAAAAAGGAATGATCTCTCAATTTTGGGGCTTTGTTTTGTTTGTTTGTTCATTCAACGTTAGTCGAACGTTGTTTGTAGTTAAATTGTTTGTTTGTAATTGAGGATTATTTTTTGATTCCAAAGACTAAAGATTAAAACCGAATCCACTGATATGCACCGGAGGGAGTACCAAACTTTGGTTGTATCCACTTTGACTGAGTCAACAGAATAAGATAGCGAAAAAGAACAAGATCGATAGAAATATAAAATTTTTGGTCGGAAAATTCTAAGGAAAATTTTTCGGTCGGAAAATTCAAAAAAAATCTTTTTAAGCCATTCGATAACAAATCGTCTGAAACATATAAATCCAAAGTTTCAACTTGATCCGACCACTAGAAGTTGGTCAAAAACTCATTCAAAGTGGGGACGGAATTACAAAAAAAAAACAAAAAAACAAAAGTAGTAATGCCCCTCCGGTGCATAATAAATATAAAGAAAACTAGAAATTAAACTGCGTATAGATTCATTCGAATGTAGAATAAATTTCAATTTAACGGGGTATATTCTATGAACAAGAACAATATGTATCTATTTATATCAAACATGAATGTTTTCTCACCTGCTGGTGTGATAGCTGTTGTGACTGGTGATGATGTTCCGAAGTTATTGTAACATCATTATCACAATAATTATCGATAAGATTCAAATTTGGTTGAATGAGATGTTGCACTGATCGTTCGTGTGTTGTCGCTGTTGTTCCGCCTAAATGGCGACTCGAAAAGTCGTAATTGGACGAAGAGAAATGCGAAGTTTTCATTTGTGTTCGCGTTAATTCACATCAAAATTTTTGTTTCTCTTTTATTTTGCTGCGGCTTCGGTTGCTTCAGAATTTATTTTTAATTTTAATATTTATTTATTTATTATAACTATAACTTCTTCTTTTTCCCCTATTTTTTCTGTATTTGCACTTAATAAATCACTGTAATCCAGTTATCAACACCAGATAATATTGAATATAATATCGAATTCTTGTTTCACTGACACATTCTATATATGTGTATACATCAATATATGTATATATATGCCGCGTATTGATTTCTTGCTTTGTTTTCTTTTTATTTGGAATAGCCCGTTTGAACACAAATGAGCGAGACTTTGATGACAATCAAAACTCGAATTAAAATTAAATTGAAACGATAAACAAAACACTGAACTTAAAACGAAAAATGTCTTTTGAGTCACCTCTCGCGAATTAAAAGGAAAAACAAAAAGGAAAACGAAACAGAAGGAAGGAAAAGGGAAAAAGGGTAGAAAAAAATAATAATATATTAACCAACCGAAAATCGATTCGAGGATTTTAAGACTAAATTTGATATCTTAATCTTGCAGTCATTCTGGAATTCTCTTGATTCCGTTGCTCATTAAAACTTTTGTTTTGTTCAAATGTATTTAATCATTTTATTTGATCGAACGAGATGCATTTAAAATTTGTTGACAGCACTTCGATAACACTTCTGAATTAGAAAACCAAATGAAATAATAGCAGAAAATAGTTGTTTTGACGTTCATTGGCAGAATTTCCTTTTGTGATCGATTTAAAATTCGAATGGAATTTATGGTCGGCAAATGATTCAGAAGAAAAAAAAACTTTCAAATGAATTTTGGTGTTATCAGCCTAATCAAAACGATCCTGAAATTAGAAAAGAAAATAAAAGTTGAATTAGATTAACTGTTTCGTGCACTGTGCAATTTGTTACAAAGTACGAAGTGAATCAAGTATGATGGCGCCTTCGGGTTATATCGAATTTTAACTCTCCAACAAAATAATGTTTCTCAGAGATAATCAAATAAGAAATCCAACCATAACCATAATAGATTGAAGAGACCAACACTTCCTAACGCTTTCTATGGACTGTTATTCCATCATAATTTAATATTTTATTTAGAATCTATTATTTTTAACTTTATATTTTTGGAGTTTGCAGGATGTCCCAAATATTCGACCAAATTATCATTCAACCCCAAAAAACAACTGTTATTTACCAATAATCAATAATCAAAAATAAATGCATTCGAGGGCCAAAGTCTACATAATTATTTATCTTGTGTATTTACATGCAATCATGGCAACTGAATTCCAACCATTTGCCGTTCAACATAAACCTTTAACGATAAACGCACCAATGAATATTTATCAAATTTGCTGTTGTCGTTCAGCAACATATTTATCGTTATTGTTTGTTATGAAAGAGAGAAAAATAACATTTTATCGATTCATTTGGATAATTAATTTTTAAAAAGCCTTGCTCATTGCTCATTCGTCTATTCTGTCTTAATATTTCATATCAAATATGAAACTGTTTTTTTTTTTTTTGATCTCATTCTCTTTCTCACCCTTTCCATTTAAACACATAGATTGATGGCTAAACGTTGTCCAGCCCAGGTTTTTTTTTTGTCTTGTTAACTTCATGTATTTGGATGTGTGCTTGTGTATACAATGTGTGTTTGTATTTTTTCTCTTTTATCTTTCCGGTTTGCTTTTTAATTATTATCGACATTGATTATGTTTTTTTTTTTCATTTACATATTGGATTAAGGAGTTTTTATACTATATTTTTTTCAGATTATTTGTTTGCATCGATTTAGTTTGCTGTTTTTGTTTTATTTTGACATTACATCTATGGAAATGGGGATATTCTAGTTTGATGAATATTTCAAGTTATATGATATGGTGATTGCGATCAGTGTTCGGTATCCTGTGCTTTGAATTAAGGTCATTCTGTCCCATTTAATTGTAATTACAATCAATAGCACATTTTATATCGTATTTATTCCAAAAGGTGAATACTGAATATCGGACATTATAATGTCATGACGAAAGGGAGCAGAAAAAAATATATGTATTCTATTTCAATTGCGTATCCATGATAACAAATTCAATTTACGTAAAATGATTTACGCGGCTTCCAGAATAGTCGTTTCGTTGAAGACATTTTATGGCTTCATGCGAATTGAAAATATTGATTAGATAATCTGAATGAAACGCGTGTCTAAAACGAATTCAGTGTTTAGAAATTCAAGACCATTTCCAAATTGGAAGTCTTATAGTTGATTGATGAGCTGAAAAATGGGAATTTGTTGTTGTTCTTTTTCTTCAAAGAATCGAGCTTTGAGTGCTACATTAAACGGCATATGCTGTTTTCTGTTGAATTCGATTGTTGTAATTTTTCAGCACTTTGTATGCACTCAAATGTTTTATTATTTATACACCAACAATTCTTGCTTATATTTTTTGCAATATCAGTAGAGGCGAAAAGAAAGCACAAAATATAAAAAAATGGGTTAACAGACATAGCACCGAATCAAAAACGAGAAGCAACAAACACAAAATCTCGAGTCATGGATATTTAATTATAGAAAAAGGGTGCGTTAACTGTTACTCGGTTGCTTGGTCGATACTTTTTTCTCTGTTGTTCGGGTATGTATGTGCTTATCAGAGATTAATCCGATACTTCAATAGTATGTACTTCCATAGAATGTACGGAGACCTATGTATGGCCGTACATTTGCATTGTATGCATACATTCGCACTGATTCTCTGATTTCTCCGTACGGATTTCGAATCGTTTGGGCCGCTGGTACGGGGACTTCAATTAACTCGTTCTATTGAAGTATCGGATAAAAGCCTGGTAGTTATGTGAGTTTTTGCAATTATTGGATTGTTTAAAACTGAATGAGGATCGAATGGAAACAACGAACCAGTAAAATAAAACACAACAACGAACAAGAATTTTGGTTCCATTTTATAAGTTTTAAATTGCGATACATGAGGTTTTGTCAAAAACCAGCTCCATTTAACTTGCTTGAGAACAATAACCAAAGGGAAAAACACGCTGTATTGAATATGCTATTTAGTTTCAAGTGATTGCTCTCTGGCTCAATACATCGGATAATGAAATGTTTCACCATGCGTATGGCAATCATTTATTTCGTTTTTTTTTTCAGATCTGTTTTTTAGGTTCACTTGGGCCTACTGTTACTTAAACGCTTTAGTATAATTTCACTGATTTGATTCTACTTATTCATTTTTTCAACTTCTCGTCGATTGCAGGCACGATAAAAAGAAAGAATCGAAAATTAAAGAGCCAAAACAAACACACAAAAAATTGGTAATTTTGTTTTTTTTTGGAAATTCAATAAAAACTCGTTTCGTTTTGTTTTTTGTGCATTTACTTTCTCAAACTGTGCGCAATATTTTTCTGTCTCGGTTTTAAGCCTTTTCTTTGATTCACTCTTAAAATTCGTCGTATGTTTCGCCCAAATATTCAATACGAATTCACGTATATAACAGTATTTTTGTTATTATTGCATTGCGTACTTTGTTAAAGTAAATAGAATTGAGACCCAACGGAATGTCACAGTGCCGAAAACAAAACAATAAATGTATAATAATTTTGCAATGAAGTAATTTCAATGGACGATCACGGTGCATTTCTATACGAACGGTTTTGCCTTTTGCCTGTGTATATGACTGTAAATTGCAAATGGATTGGGCTATAGAATCCAACAATAAATTCGCTTAAAAAGAACATTATTATACAAAGCAGAATATGAAAAAAAGTTTAAGAGCTTTTGCAACAGTTGGGCCTTTATTCAAAGTTATCTTGATGACAGACTTACGGAACATTTATAAGCAGAAACACAAAATTCTAACCGGCAAAGCAAACGACAATGTAAATAATTTCGAATCGCACAGTTTAAACGGTCAGTTATCAGCAATCTGCACATGCATTACATACAACATATATGTATTGTGTAGCGATATAACGGTTTTCAAGTTGGTTCATTTATACATATATTTTAGATTTGAATCATCGTTACCGATTTAGTGGATGGGCATTGGACATTGGACATTGTGCATCACTGAAAGCATCTGTGGTTTTTGTGATTACGAACATGTAAAATGTTGTCAATGTATTTGAAAAGCCGTCATCGGATCGTTTCATTTTTATTCTTCTTCTTCTTCATTTTCTTCGTTTGCATTTTTTTTTTAAACATCGAATATCCAATTAAACTACATTATTTTAGTATTGTTGCCATCCAATGCTGGATTATTATTTTGTTTCACGTGAATAAAATTTATTCACTATTCAATTTTGTTTTTTTTTTTCAACGTTGATTAATAAAAACGATGAAAAGAAAGGATGAGAATGAATAGTTTATTTTATTGAAAGAGGTTGAAATATTAACCTGGCCATAAATATTTTCTTTCACTCGTTTTTTTTTTAACGATAACAAACGAAAGCCCAACTGAAGAGCTGTCTGAGTGAGTTCACAATCGAAATAGATCTGATTTTTGTTACTAGAAAATTATTAACGACCGAAGTCAGTCACTTATTCTCTATGTTCATTGGTTTCGTTTGTAATTATTGCATTATGTGAAATGTAATGACAAAAAATTTCGGCAAAATGAAAATGTGAAACGATAGGGAGACAGATGTGTTTTCATCCGACAAAAGAACACAATGTATTCGGTCCGGATGAGGAATCAGCCGAATCAAACGAGTGAACAATTTCGAATTAAATTGAGGAGAGAATGAAGAAATTGAAGACGACAAACAACGCAACAGCCAGCAAAAACATTTGTTGACATTTGTCAATGTGTGATGTATAATTTTCTGGCGGTTTGCTTTTAACTTTGAATGACATCTAGATGTGGAGTGTTTCTTTAGTCTTTTTCTCTTTCCCTCTGTTTCGTTCAGCTCTTCTCTATAGTTTAAGTAAATGAGCAATATTTTTCGTGTGAAATCGTTTCACAATTCCTTGACAATAATAAATTTTCCATTATGAACATATCAACATTTTTTCGGTTCCAACTGTTATTAAATATTTCATGTTTTATCCTATGTATATTGTATATAATGTGCAAACTGTTCATAAAGAACTATGACTTGCGTCAAATCAAAAGTTAATTCATATTATGAATGCAGAATGTCAGTCATTTTGCGATTGAATTGACAAAAATTGTATATGAGTCGAATAATAGCGTGGACGAACAAATATACCGAAAAGAAAAATGCCAAAAATACCGTGGTTTGCAATATCCAGACATCGATTCTATTCTGCATAAGTAAGCAAACACCGCAGTGGTACATGTACAGCAAACCTCTTCGGTTTGTCGAACCGGGTAACGCAACAGATGTTAAGTGAAAGAATAAAAATAATTGTGCACGCATAAAATATTCACAAATGTGCGAACGACGTTTGTGTGAAGGACTTAATATTGCTTGATGTATCTTATCAAGCTTCAGAATCGTGAAATGTTTATTTGTTTGTTTGTTTGTTGAGATGTTCCGACAATAATTCATCTTTCATGGTAGCTGAAGCTCAGAAATTTTGACACAGTATTTAAAGCATGAATATCTCGGGGCATGTTTTTGATTTTGGCGCTAGCACCCAAGGAAGCTCCGGTAGCGGCCTTAATGCGATTTCCCTTACAGAAATGCATGGGAAAATTTATTCTATGCTCATCATTTCGAAAATCAAACCTACAATTTTGTTTAAATTTTCACAGAGGACGTAGTTTTTAATAGCATTGAGATTTTCCATAGCAACAATGCTGGGCAAACTCCCTGGACGGCAGCTCTAGTATAACAAATGTTCAAAAATAGACGATTTTCATGGATTCTTGCATTCTGAACGAATTTTTTTAACAACAACAGCTTGGAATTCTCTCAAATTTTGACAGCTAACAGAAACTTATATTTCATAATCTATTTATCATGTTTTAATCATTTCTATCAATAATAAAAATGAAATTCAAATAAGATGAGAATAATAATTGATTCAACATCAAGCGTTACTTCCAAGTTTCTTGTCAGTGTATAACACATACAAAACTCCACAGAACACCGTTGGAGCGAACACAAGAAGGAAATATGAAACGAATTTTATTATATCGGCAAATATTTTATGCGCGTCATTTTTATTCGTTTACTTAACATAACAAAATGACGCGTTCGCTGGTGTATGTGCAAATCTATGCTCGGTTTGCGTGGGTTTGCAAAACCCGGTTCGGCGTACAGGGTTTGTCTGTGTTTTACAGATTTTTTTTAGACCCCTGGTAAAACCATTCGAACGCATTTGAAATTTGAAAATAAAAATAGGCATTTTCGCTATTTTTGATATTGTGGTGGTAAAAGAACGGCAAGTGAAAAAATTTAAATACCAGATGACAGTGTGTATTTGGCTTTGTTTTTCTAGTTTTTCATAAAAATTGATACGGGTAAGCCGAAAATTAAAAGATGAAATGAGTGCGCTGAATAGATCATTGTTCGGCTTCAATTTTCATAATATGTAATAATAATAATGAAAATTCGTTTAATTGTGCTATTTTGATTGCTGGCAGTTCCTATTCTTGTTTGGCTAACGATGAGAGTTAAATAGTTAAGGAAAAGTTGAGTCGAATTTCTCAACACACGCTTATAATAAAATATAAGCAACATTATTTTATGCATTCGAAATGGAAAACAACAGAAGAAGCAAAAAATGTCGTTGTCCATTCAGTCATTTTATATTTGAAATGGGACAAAGTTTTTTTTCCCGTAAATTTTGTGGGCAAAACAAGTTTTGCGCTGGAAAAGACAAGCTTATTATTTCTATGTGCAACAAAGTTCCATAAACATCGCCGCTACTATCAAATTCAGAGCTAATTTGTTTCGAGGAATTACGAGCAATCTCTGGATTCAGAGCTCAAAATCAGAGAAATGGCTTACAATCTATTGCCAGTCTGTCTCTGGTCTAATGATTAAGGATAATGATCGTTCGAAGTATTCAGATATTGTTAAGATGTTAAGATGTTGATTGCTAAACAAATGGACACAAATGTTCATCTCAAGTCGTGTGGCTGTTATTGAATTTTAAGAGATAGAAACGCTCGCACGATGAATTCGAGATTGAAGAAGAATTTTAATAAGCATTTCGATAATTGTCATATAAAGTTGGTTTCGTTATCAAATTGGACATCATTTAAATTCTCTTTTTCTGCATTAATGGAAGTAACGGATTCGAAAAAATTACCTCATCAAATAAGACCAAAAACGAATATCTCGTTGGTATTCAACGTCTGACTCTGCTTATTATTATTATTGTTATTATTATTAAGTATTATTATTATTATTAAAAACATCAAATGTTTATCAAACATTGTGTGCAATAGAAAGTTGACGACAATTTTATTAGGTATGGACACTGTCCATTGGACAGTGTCTATTAATATTATTTTCGTTATTTTCTACTTTTATTTAATCATTTCTTCCGATTTTTTCTTTTTCAGTCTAGCTCACTTTTTTATTATATTTTGTGTGTGCCTAGCATTTTATTGTTTGCACAACCATAAGCACCAAGAGACAAAAAAAAACTAAATACGAAACGCAAATCGCAGATTGTTCCGATAAGTAATAAATACCGTATTTTTATTTATTTTTTTCATTTTTACAGCACACATATCAGCAGATAAGCTGTTAAGATGAAAAAAAAAAAGTAAAGAGGAAAGTTCGTAGGCACGCAGTCACACATTTATCGTGGTTCCGACAAAATATGGCATTAACCACTCAACATTTGTTGTAATTGAGATCGAGACGAACGAAAAAAAAAAGAATGAAATAAACATTTATTTACTACAAATTACTGGCGCAATATTAGTGTTCAGTTTTCTGTTCTTTCATAAAATGCACACAAATGTTTAGTATTTTGGCTTCTTTCACTTGCTTTACCGTTTTTTATATATCGAATTATTGAGAATTAATATTATTCAAATAACTGTTGTTTCACTTGGCTTATTTTCGATACTAGATTCGCTTGTAATTGCTGTTTACTATTTTCACTGTTCGATGCGCTTAGGATGATTCGAATCACGATAACAAATGAAATCGAAAATTCGATAAAATTTTGATATCGAAAGCAGATATAGTTTAAGTTCAAGTTTAATCTTCTTTTCGATGTGTTATGTCACGTGAATACAAACTGATGATCAAAAATGTCACGATATTTTATGAACATAAATCAGTTTGTTTTTATTTGTTGAATGAATCCACGGAAATTTTGTTGCGGAAAATAATTTGTTTGATTCAGTTGATAGGACCACAAAAACCATCGAATTGTTAAACCATAACTAGAATCGTATTTTATTCCTTTCGAAACTACTTTACTTTTGATGTTTATATAAAATTGAACCGAAATATGAATTTTAACGGGTTTCAAATAAATCGTTTCTCGTGCAGATTTCTATCCATCAACGTAGCACCCTGCGACTAGACTGACTTAACAAGCTATATCTACTAAAGTTGTTGCGTTGGGTTTTCTCTTGAATCTGCTGTCTGTTCCACAGCACATAAACTGAATCCAGTACAGTGTGAAATGATGTATATACAAAAAAGAAGGAATACAACAGTAAAAACTAGCAGCAGAAGCAGCAGCAACAACAGCAATAGTAACAGAAAAAACAGAACAGCAAAAACGGCAGTCGTAACAACAACAAACACAAACCCAGTACGTACGGTGTATGTAAAATTGTGCATGGAGTTACCATAGTTAAGTATATATGTATGTATTGCGCCGATGTTAAAAGAATGATTCATTCAGTAATACTGACAACCGACACTGGTATTACGTCTGTGTTGAATATGATGTTATATACGGTTTACGCGTTATGTATAGTAAATTACATTCGATTTGGGCCGAAGTGATTGAGTGTATGTATATTTCGGTCGTTGTGATTGTATTTAATGCAAAGAGTTTGAATAATATTTTTTAGTATCGTTTTATAGTGGTTGCTCTATCATATATGTATGTATATTTTTAAACGTGTGTTCGAGTGTGTTATCTTGTTGTCTTTATCAAACACATGCCACACATAATACAATTACTATGAACTTTGTGCCAAGCTGAACTGATAAATGGTGCATTTGTAAAATTGTAGCATTCAATGGATACTGGAAGTTGGATTCAATGGATACTGAAAGTTGGAAGTATAAGTATCTAAACGTAGGTAAATTGTAGTGTTGATTAAAACTGAAAATGAATTATTCCACTGAACGAATACACACGGCAAATATTGAATGGAATTATCTCATTCATTCGATTCATCTGATCGCCTTTGTTTACAATGATCTAATGAATAATATTTCCTAAATTATTGATTGATAATCCCGTGTTCTTCGTTATATTTTCAATTCGATCATAAAACCGAAACGAAAATCTAAAAAAAACAACAATAGTTTGACAAATTTCAAATTGGATATTGATATTTGTGTGTGTGTGTATGTGTGTGAGTGAGAGAGATATATATATAGTGCCGTGTATACGGCATTAACGAATCTATTTTATCAACTTATTTTTTCAATCGCTTTAAATATTTTTATTTTTCGTAATGTTATTTGATAAAGTCGTTGAATGCTATCTCATTCCCATTGCCTATTCAACTCTTTCAAATCTGTTTATTTCTTTTTGCGCTCGACCAAATAAATGATTTTTCATTACATGATTTGCGATCTATAGAATTTTAATTTTCTCGTTCCGAACCGTGTTCAATCATCAGAAAATGTTAAAATTGAAAACCCAGCCGAAAGTAGTCCAGTATCGATTTGTATCGATTAATAATAATTATTTTATTCAATGTTATTATTTTAAAATAATAATATATGCACCATTCTTTGTGTGAATGTTAGCCTTCTGTAGCCAATCAGATGGAGTTTGCCTGTCATAAATATTACGGGTTCACAAAACTTCAAGATGAATCGCGTACACTTCATGTGGCCGCCTGTTTGTTATTATCTTTCGGTGCACAGTTCGCTTAGCAAAATTATTCTTGCATTTTTAAGACATTTACACATTGAACAAATAAGAGGGACTAATACATTCATATAAACTTTAATCACAACTTAAAACGACGAAAAGAATTAATAGCAGTGACTGCCTGACGGTTCAGCAAAGCCTGCTGTTGAAAAAATTTGTGTATGCATCGAGTCGCTGTATACGTAGTTTATGTGCCGCATCACCTTATAGACGCAAATGAGCGGCTCAGCAGCCGTTTGGCTAAACCGTCAGGCAGTCACTAATTAAAACTGAATGACGCACAATCAAATTAAAAATGCAATCACATTATCAGTGCAGATCTACATAGATATCTAATGGGAAATGTGGTAACGGGAAATTTGTTTCAAGAGAGAATTATTATGTTATCGAATGGATTTTTTTTTCGATTTTGTTTTAAAATCTTAATAGTAATGTCCATAAGTTATTTATGTATTTTGGTGTAATCGTATGGCAGGTTCGAGGACAATACCTATGCAGAATAAAATTCAAATTTTTGATTGCATGGATGCTCGACATTCCGTATTTATATCATTATTATTTATCTTGTTTTTTTTTTTTGCATATTTCGTATGATATACAATAGTTGCCTTTCTTTAGGAACATCTAACTAAACGAGCATTACGAAATACGACTACAAAATAAATTGTTTTGCAAAATAAATGAAAATTATGATTAAATAAGAAACAGAAAATCATAAACTATTGTCAATATGAAAAATGAAATATGAAAATGAAGGAAAATCCTCTTTGTCATCATTGTTATGCTGCATCGTTATTCTTCTCTCGTCTTTGGTCATACGAAAATCGCTGGGAAGTAATTTGACGTTAAATTAAACGTTTTTTGTAACCAAAAATACAACACAGCGTTTAGTTTGGGATCGTATAATTTATTTTTGTATTCATTTATATATACACAAATTGTGGTCTCGGGTCTTCTGAATCATGACATTCCGAATGGTTTTCTTTTTTCGATTTTAATATCTTTTTTTGAGGTTTTTTTTTTGTTATCTTGTCCGCCCAGAGATTCTCATACATTCATATAAACTTCAATCACAACTTAAAACGACAAACAAAAAAACTAAAAACCAGTGACTGAGCTCCAGATGTTCGGTTAAAACTACACCATCTTTAACATTAGCAACAGGTAAGCGCAGGACTGACAGTTATTTCAAAAGTCAAATCGAATTCAAAATAAGAAAATCTTTGTGTCTTTTTTTCTCTCACTATAAATCACAAAATGCGAAAAAAGTCACAAATAAGACAAATCATTATTTATAACATACGGCAAATTATCGAAAATTTGTACATATTTATACACTCATACATCAAACACAAACACACTCACGCACATGCAAACCTAAACATATTTACATTGAGTTTTTGGGTGATTCAATGCAGCAACCAAAATCCAAATAAATGAAAACCCCAAATCATTTTAGTTGTATCAGCCGCTGCGATATAGATTTTACAATAATTAATTCCCTTTCATAAAATGTTTAGCATATTTCCGTTCAGTGCACGGATGTGTGTTTGTAACAAATAGATTCTTTCCAAATATATTATTTGTGGACAATGTTTCCGAATGTCATTTGAAAGCATTTTCCAACATATAAATGGGCCCAAATATGGAAATTATTCGAGTAGTCACGGGACTCGAGGGCATAGCAGCTTATCACGAATTTCATACAAATTACTGAATCACGTGCGTTGACAGAACACTGAAGCGCCATCTAATAACGCAAATCTTAACCACGTCCAATACACAGCGACGCTTGTTCGTTCATTTTGTTTTGTTCCATATTTTCATTATAGATTCATTGTACTGAAGGATTTCAAGATGCGTTATTGGGTGGCGTTTTGGTTTCTAAAGTCCGTGTAAAAACTCACGTTACTATACTTTGGTACTCACCATCTCGAACATTTTTCGTTGTTGCAGAATTATTATCACCAGCTGTTGATTATATTTTATCCACTGAATAATACATGATTGTGGCAATGAAGCAATATCACAAAAACAAACCAAACTAAAATAAAAATAAAACGAATGCACACTCTCACCGAACTAATGTAATCATACCGTCAACATCAACCGAACGAAACAATTCGTTTATATATATGTATTTATATATATATATTTTTTATTTTTTTTTTTAGAAAAAAAACCTTTCTATTTCTGAAATTCGGTTATAGATTCCGTTTTTAAATCGGTTTTTAGACGATCTCCTGCATTATCAAACACATTGTTGTAATTCGGTTTTAGATGTTTCTGTTCATTGGTTTTAATTGGTGTTCAGTTCATTTCCAATGATTCAACGTGATTCAATTCTCAATTATGATTTCTTTTTTTCTTTTGGAATTCACATATTCACTTAACAGTTTCGTTTTCCTTATCTTCACAATTTCTTTATTTCTTTCTTTCTCTGTCGCTCACTTTGCACTGATTTCTTTTATTCGTCAAAATATTAAGTGGTGTGTTTTTTGTTGGCCAAATTAGTTTTCTTATTGCCTACACTCTTTAATAACTCATTCTAATTTCGTTCACGCAATTGAATTTTGTTCGATTTGATATTTCTCACTTGTGTATGCACGTATGATCTTGCCTTCAATTTGACGAATTCATTCATTTATGACGAAAACAAAATAAAAATTTAAAGGGTAAGCAAAACAGAATTTACATCATGAAATACTTATACACTATACGTGGTGTTCGGAAGAGGTCGCAAAAATTCTTATTATAATATAAGTGTATTCATTCGGTCACTCGCTCTTTCTGTCTCACTATAAGATATTATATTTATATTTTACTTTGATTTGTCGATTTGCTTGTTATGTTTCTTTGGTGCTTTTGTGCAATGAAGTTAGCATGTTACTGATTCTATGACTGATGTTTCGCCTCTGTCAAATGTAATTCAGGTGGCGCTTCAATGTTTTCGTACACCAACAACAAATAATCAAATGATCATCGTGAAGTTGGTTTAACATTTTATATACACAAAGAAATAGGGAAATATTCGCTCAATTTTCAATACATGTTTAGAATTTTTTTAATTTAATTAAATGAAAATAGTTATACGTTAAACGTTTACAGAATTCTATTAATTTTTTTCTTAACAAATATAGGATTGGATTTCTTAATTTTATTTTTATCAATATTCGTTTCGATGATGCAGTTCAAACATGTTTTGATTGGTTAAGCAAAGCGTTATAGTCAAACGGAATTTCAAATCTCCTAAACGAGTTTTCGTTGTCAACCTATAATGACGCACAATGTAAACAACAAAAAGTTTCAATGCAATGTGACCATATTTGATTCTCGTATTTGATTTTATGAATTTACATAACATTTTGTTTGAATTTTATTGCAGATCACAAATATGAATTGCAAAAGTAACATACTTATGGAACGCACTCAACATTTTGCTCAATTTTGTTTGTATGCGCAACTGTCAAAACGGAGCCACAACAAACAATCAAAATAAAAACTGAAGTTAAAAAAAGAGAAGGAAGAAGAAAAGAGTCAGAAAAGCCACACAATGGATTGGTTCCGAATTAAGTGAATAGGACATTTTTTTTGGACAAAGTCAATAAACGTGATTTCACTCGATTGAATTTAATCAAATTGTTCTTAAATTACATTGCATGTGAAGTTCAACGAATCTCTTTCGTAATTAGTATTTGTTTCGAATTATTCCATTATGGAGAAAATTTGTTATCATTAATGGCACAATGTGTTGTTGAAGTGAAACGAGAAAGTTTTGAAATTTGAGAAAAAAGAATCTCTGAAAGGCTCAATAATGTCACAGAGTGGACCCATTCCGCCGGTTCATGCACGACGAAATCGGCCCGAAATCATTCAAAACAATGCCAGTGAAGCAATACCTGCAGCTCGATTCGGTGAAACCGAATGGGAAGCTCGAGATGTGGGTTTTTTTTTCGTTTTATTTTCAATCGATGTTCTATTGAATATCATTAAATTTACTTCTATTACTTGAAAATATAGTCACAACGTCAACGAGAATTGGAAGAAGCTCGAGCTAGAGCTTCTCAAATGGAAAAAACTATGAAATGGTGGTAAGTTGAAAGTGATTCATGAATAAATAATTTCTTTATCATTAGACGCATGTCGTAAAGCAATCGATTGAATTTGATGCTTGTATCCATTTCCGTTTTAGGTCAGATTGTACGGCAAATTGGCGCGAAAAATGGTCAAAGGTAATTTCGATTATTCTCATTCAAAATAATAATGATAATAATTCAACAATGATTATTGAAAAAGAGAAGAAAAACTATGTATTGTCTTCAATATTTTGCATTTATAAAGGTACGAAATGAACGTAACAAAGCCCGTGATGAGGCTAAACAATTGCGAACTAGTCTTGAGGCTGCCATCAAGGAATCCAATTCAAATAAACGTGAAAGAAACGAATTGGAACTGCAAAATAATCAGCTGAAAAAAGAAATGGAAAAAATTCATTTATTATTAATGAAACATGCCGGACAGTTTAATGGTAATATCGATGAACCGGAACGTGATGGACGTGACAATTCGAATGGTTCGCCTGACATCTCATCGGATGGTTTAAAAAATGTGAATAGCGAAGATGGATTGGTAACCAAATCGACAACACAAGAACAATCTGATAAACGTGATGCCGAAATGGAAGAATACATTTTACAGGGAGCTGTTCCCAAGTATGTTATGGAATCGTTTCGAAGTGAAGGTAAATTAGTTTAGGAATTTAAGAAAAGCACTTATTTAATTTTTTTTTTTTATATTTAAATTTCGGCAGAGGATCGTCGAAATAGTGCTGAAGAAAGGCGTCTCATTCAACAGCTCTCAAAAAATGAATTTGATGAAGAATGCTTATTGCAGCAAATATCAATGCTTCAACTTAAGCTGGATGAAACTCGAAAGAATTTACAAACCGAACGAGAGTATGCACGCCTATTGTAGCAGAATGTTTCAATTTTTGAATGATTCATATTATCCAATCCATTGTTTTAGGGAGAAAGCGATTCTGTACAAAAACGCAGACAAATTGTCCACTGAATTGGAAGACATAAAAGAGAAATTCGAAGAAATGAGAGGTGCCAAACAGGAGGCCGTTCGTGAATTATTGACGTTGCAAGAGCAACATAAGGCCGAATTGAGAATTTTGAGCAATTCACAATTGGAAGAGGCCAATGCACGCGAAAATTTGGAACGCAAACTATGTGAAATTCGTTCAGAGGTGAGGCTTAAATGAATAATGACAATTCCATATGTTGATACTAATCGGAGGTATTGTTTGCTTTTAGTTGGAACGTTTGCAGGCCGAGAATGCTGCCGAATGGGGTAAACGAGAACGTTTAGAAACGGAAAAACTAGCACTCGAGCGTGACAATAAGAAGATTCGAATTGAAATTCGGGACTTACAGGTGCTTTTGAATTTAAAATCGATTTGAATGTGAAATTTTTTAATTTGGTGACCATTTGGGCATTCAGGAACGAGCCGATCGTCGTGGACGGCCAATCACGAGCAACACCGACATTGAAATTCGTAATTTACAACAGGAAGTCAAAGATAAAAACAAGGTACAGCCGTTTTGCTTCATCCATTCGTTTATTCAATTTATCGATTTGAAGTGACATTAAATGATAACTATTTCTCGATTTAGGAAATTTCGGAATTACGTCATTCGCACAGCAAATTCAAGAAAATGCTTGCCGAAACGAATACTGAATTAGGCCACGCTGTACGTCGAGCTGAACAATATGAAACGGAAGTGAAACGTTTACGATCTCGTGTAGAAGAACTGAAACATGATTTGGCTGGTGCCGAAGATGAATTGGATGGTGCCTGTAATCATGTACGCCGATTGCAACGAAGTAACGAGGAGTTGACTAATCAAGTTGAGGGATTTCAGGCCCAAATTCAACACCTACAAGCAAGGTAACTAAATTCATTAACCAATTAAAAAATGAACATGTTTTGTAAAAAATTGTTCACAAACATTTTGAGAAATCATCATGTTTCAAATCCCTAAAATGACTAACACTAACTGAACATAATGATTAAATTTCACTTATTCGGACGCTGCTTTAATTTGGCTGCTTCTTAATCATAATTTTAACACAAATCAAAACGACCCGTTATGCGTTCACAACCCAAAATGTCCGAAATGTAAATTAAACACAAAATCGAATGCATTTTCCCAAAAAAAAAAAAAAACAAAACAAAAAAAAACCAACAAAAATCAAAATATTCATTGTCTATGTAATGAAAAATAAAACCCAGCCGAAGCACATCGAGTCCAAAACACCATGAGCAATTAATGAAAAATAAACACAATTATCCGCTCGAATACAAACCGAATATAAACGATTTGCGTCAATTGTTTGACGATAATACCAGACAGGAAAATAAGAGAAATAATCGACATTCGGCAATTTATGGTGATGCTAAGCAAACATCACTTGATGAAAGTGTATTTGATTATAAAATTGGCCAACATCATCAATCGCATTCAATTGTTACGGCTGCCATACCATCAACACGACACCCAGACTTTGAAAGAGTTAAACAAAAATTCGATCGACCAAATATATCAAATTCACCATCGTCATCAACACGCAATGGCAAAAAAACCAGAAACTTTAGCAGTTTTCTTAAATTTAATAGTAAACGAGGTGATTCAATGCAATCAACGCCAAACGATAATAACTGTGATGTTGCTACAAAAATATCGAACAAAAACACAAACACAAATCTAAACAATACAAATTCAAATTTAACGGAATCCATTGATTCGATTGACGATACTAAAGCAATTGTTGGCGATGCTTCTTCATTGAATAAACAAATTGATGCATATATGAGTAATAGCCTTAATATTGATGGATTCAAAGTATCCGAAGATGATTCGGATGGCGATCAATCGCATAGCATGTCTAACATATAAGTTGGTTTTCCCCTCATACAATAAATACAATTCGAATAGATCAGGAAGAAGTAAGTATTTTATCAAATGGGACCATTGTCATTTGTCCTTTATTAGTCTATCTATACGTTTGTGCGTGTGTGTGTGTGTGTTTGTATACTGTATACAACGATCAAAGGATCCGTTATATGTTTACTGTTTTTGTATTTACATGTAAGTTTGTCATCATCTTTAGGCTGAATATGTATTGTTGGCACTTCAAGCAAATTTTATTATTATTATTTAACAAAAAAAAAATGCAAAATTTTCCATCTCAACAATTTGGCAATATTTCGATTTAATTATTATGCCATTTCTTTGCATGCTTCAACAACCATATCAACATATACATTCAGTTATTTTAATTTTTTTAATTTTTGATTATTTCATTTTAAATTTAAAATTGGATTTTCCTCGGCTGCAAAATGTACAAATTTCCCCAAATATTAGAGATTTTATTGTACAATTCATAATTCCTCTGACTGGAAAAACGAACAAAAATGGCCGGGGAATCACAAACGCATAAATAGAAACTTTTTATGTTGGTAACATTTGCTGTGTATACCATTCGTATCGTATCTAGTTGGTCCTATTCGAGCCTTCCCAGTCCCCTAAATTTCATTTTATTACATACATTTTTTTTTTGTATTTTTTTTCAAATACATAATACATATAGCAGTCAGTCGGAATGTAATTCTTTATTTAGTTTTTCTAATTTCAAATTGTTTCATTCAAAATTTAATATTTAATGTGATATTCGTTTATTTATTGATTGCAGACTTCGTAGTTATGGATCAAAAAATCTGTTATCGGGCAACGAGGAAACAAGTGATGAATGATTAACATTATATGCACGTATATATTTGGATTGATGTCGAGTGGATCCTCTCTACACAATCGAAACAATGAATGATAAAAGAAAATGCGTATCGCCAATCGAAGTTATTTAAGGTGGAACAATGAACAAATAACAATAATATTTAATAACGGACAATGATGATGATGATTATGAGAAATTGGTTAATTTTTTCAAAGAAAATCGATCCACAAAATGGGAAGATATAATGAATAATGAGTGAGTATTTGGCGATCAAATAAATTACTTCTGTTCTGAAAATTGCCACTTCTATTATTGCCATAGACGATAAATAATGAATAAATAATCATTTATAAATTGATAAATCGATGAAAAGTTATTGCGCAATTGAATGAGAGTATAAAAATATATAGAGTATAAAAATAGTATGAAACTATGCAAATACATAGTATTTTGTTGGAGAATTTCATTTAAATCAATTTAATTAACATTTTATAACATTTTATTTCAATAGTTTATTTAGACATTCAGTAATTTGTATTTTGTAATAGAAATAATTCCATTTAAATGTTCATTTGGCTGCATTCGATATCATTCCATCGTCCAATATTTTTTTCCTTTCATTCGGAAATTGTTTCTCCAAAGTACTGAAATCGGAGCTAATCACCGGTCAATTTCGATATTTTAAGTCATTCGTTTGTGATTATTTTCAAAAGAATTTTTGAGCTGATTTTTTATTTGTAAATATAATAGTCGTCTTCTAATCATTAATTTTAATGAATTAATAATAAAAAATTAAAAAAAGAAATAAAATATTCATTATTCGTCTCGTTATGTTTTGGCTTCAGCGTTTATGGTAGGTTGGTTATGGCTTTAACATTTTATTGGAAAATTGGTTTTTACACTGATTCACACAATTCAAAACTTAAACACAAAATTAGCTCTGAAACGCAGAGCGGCGCTCAAATTACAAATAGATTTTTGTTTTTAGTAATTTCAATATATTTCAATGAATGAAATGAGAATTGAAGAGAAAAACTATATGAAAAATGCAATTCAACACTTAAAATTTAAAAAGAAACATTGAATGTTTTGGCAGCAAATGTTTGGCACTTGAGAGGAACAGAAAATATAGATTGTGCACTGTGCACTGTGTATGAATGCCTTATAAGTACACACAATCCACGTCAAACAATTTAATTATTTACATAAATAGAATAGGTAAACGAGAAGAGAATTTAGTTTGGGCATTTACTTTAACATTTTCCATTCTCTGGTGCTTTTGGTCGGCAGATTTTACTTCGACCATTTGAGCCGTACACAATATTACAGGAGAACGTGAAATAGCCGCATGTTGATGTTTTTGTGTAATATGTCGATTCGAATTTCTTATCATCATCGGTTGCTGCTTTCGAATTATCTAAACTTCCGCTAACTGATTTTGTAACGGTAACATACGTATTTGGTTTGACATCAATTTTTTTATCAAAATCAATTTGATTTTTCAATGTTCTTTGGCGTGTTTCTCCAATTTTTCCTTTGAAACCATCGGGAACGGTTTCACTACGAACAGCTGGCATTCGAATTAATTTCGCATTGTCATCGATTTTATTTTCAATTTTGGCAGTTATTGTTTCGATTTCTTCGGGCCTTTTAGTATTTGTTGATGATTCGATACGTTTTGGTAATTCGATTTCAACGCGACTGGTTTTGGTTTTTATTTCTTTGGATAGATTCGGCGAGTCATTATATTCATCTTCACCCTCGTCATTCATTTCATTATAGTCTTCATCATCTAATCCGCCTGATTCATCTGGTATTGTGTCAGGTGCAACTGCTGTCGAGAGATTTCACAATTATATTCAAATGATATTCAATTTTTTTTTTTCATTTGTAATTTAATTCTGTTACATATAAAACTTACCCGTAGCTTTTGGTAATGGCCGCAATCCAATTTCATTGATGTTTGCGATATCACTTGGTGGTGCTTGTGTTACAGCACCGCGATTTGATCGAGAAAATTGACCAATCGATTGGAAAAGCTTTTTGCTATTCTCTCTGTATGTGCTCACCTGCTCTTTAGTTCCGGAAGCGGCTTGGGCAGCACCATGGTATGAGATACCATATCTGAAATACCTATTTTTTTTTTTTTGTTAAGCCACTGAATTGAGGGTGATTTTAAGGCTAAATTTACTTGAAACTGCCCTGAATTTGAGATTGACTTTGGCCAGAATGTACACCAGATTGGGCAGATGCTTGACCACCACCATTGAAGATATTTTCGCTTGGGTTTATATTTGCACCTTCTGGTCGGAAACCGATTTGCGCTTGAGATGATGTTTGACCTAAATTTCCAATGTTCATCAGTATAAAAACCGTTCATTTTTTGAAGCATAATTTTTATTCAGGTTTTACCTGGTCCACTGCTTTGGGCATCAGCTAGGCCACCTTTTTCATTTGCAACCACTTCCGATTGACTTGAATGCTTAGCACCCGATGACTGGCCACTTGCTGACGTACCACCTGTCTTTTCATCGACTTTAACTTGTGATTGAGCTTGGGATTTTCCACCGCTTCCTTGCGATGAACTTAGTGCACCATCTTTATTACCACTAACCTTTTGAATAATTTAAAATCTATAGACATTTGTAGGCAAAGAAGAAAAATATTTTACAATTTTTCGTATTCGAATGCTTAATTACTTGAGCTTGAGCGGAACGGTCTTTGTCTGCAGTTTGTGCTGATGCTGAGAATGAGCCAGAACCGTTGTATGTTCCCTGAACTTGAGTCTGGGCTGTTCCGCCATTTTTCGTTCCTTGTGCACTAGCTACAACTTCACCATTTTTAATTGAAGATTCGGCTTGTGAATGTCCATCTTCATCCGGGACGACACCCGACGATGAATCACTTTCTGAGCCCACGCCAACATTACCTGTTTGGCCTGATCCGCTGGAACCATCACCACCTGAACGAAATATTTTTCCGATCAGAGTTAACGTATCGGCTATTGATGTGATTGAGTATCAAGAGACCTACCACCATAAACTAAATTTCCAGCGGGTGGAACAGACGATGAGGACTGACCAATACCGGAATATGAACCATCTGTTGGTGTGCCATATGGACCACCTTGTTGAGAATATGCTCCTGGATATTTTTCAACGTGTGGATAAACACCGCCCGCAACTGATGGAATCTGATTCAATGTACCTGGTAGCTGAACACCACCTGGTAGAGAATATATACCAGACGATGACGGGATTATATATCCGGGCGATGCTACTTGACCTATAATGGCAAAATGTGGAATATACAAAGCGAATGAATGAGAATGCTTTTTTAATTCAATATTTCTCATTCAAAATTGAGAATCAAACATCAGTTACCTGGAAATAGTCCTTGTGTGGTAGATCCAGATAAGATTCCTTGGGGCTTCTGTACACCACTGGGCAAGATTCGACCTGCACCGGTCTGTGTTACCTGACCGGCGCTTTGTGATGTTCCAATCGGATATTGTCCCGAAGTTGTTTGGCTCAATGATCCCGGTTGATTCGGTTGTCCTAAAATTAAAAATTGTTTGTATAATTACTGATTTGAAGATAGGATTTATTATTTTTTACACCTGTTCCGAATTTACCAGTTTGTGTGTACTGCGTAGGAGTTGGTAATTGATGAATTTGACCTTAGGATTTATGCTTATTATTTAATGAATTTTATATTTTAACGACACAAAAAAATAAATGTTATACTTATATCAACCTTGTGGAATTGTTGCGATAGAAGGATAACCTAAAGATGGAACACTGCCTTGATATAATCCAGACGGTAAAATTTGACCTGGTTGGTTTGTAAGCTGTCCATTATTTGAAGTTGGAATTGTCGAGCCTGGTATAAATTGATTGGCCGATGGAATTGTTTGTGTTGGCAATCCTGCTTGTGGGAATAAGCTTCCTTGTGGAATATGGACACCACTCAGTTGTTGATATTGAGGCACTCCTTGTGCTGAACCAATTGGCTGCTGATATTGTGAGTATGATCCTGGTGGTATCACTTGACCTGGTTGGTTTAAAAGCTGCCCATTGCTTGGAGATGAAACGGTTAAACCTGGTATGAATTGACTAGCTGATGGAATTGTTTGTGTTGGCAATCCTGCTTGTGAGGATGAGCTTCCTTGTGGAATATGGACACCACTCAGTTGTTGATATTGAGGCAATTGTTGCGATGGTTGTGATCCAGTTCCGCTTTGTTGTTGATATTGTTGCTGAAATTGTTGTTGAAATTGAGGTAGGCCTTGTATTGGATATGATCCTGGTCCAATTGGCTGTTGATATTGAGGCAGTCCTTGCGATGGTTGCGATCCTGAGCCACTTGGCTGTTGATATTGAGGCAGTCCTTGCGATGGTTGCGATCCTGAGCCACTTGGCTGTTGATATTGTGGCT
>GL501519.1:1879027-1925702 GCA_000149185.1 Mayetiola destructor
TTACCGCCATAGCGAGTGAAATATATTCAGCTAACTGCTGAGAAAATATATGTTTGATCATATGGAAAAAATACACAACCAAAAGAACTTATTGTGTAAGTAAAACATAGATATCACATCCGTTTATTGCCAAACAATATCATTGAATTCCAACTATTATTGATCGTTTATTCGTTTTTTTCTTTCATTGTTTCACTGCCGAATACAAAAATACACAGCAGTCATCCATTTTACATTAGGTCAAACTCGGTCCGTTTATCATAGAAAACATTTACAAATGTTGAAATTGGCTTTAAACATTTGGAACGCGATTCCATCCATCTTGTTGGAAACGATTTACTGATCAAGAAAAATCACACTAAAGAAATCAACAAACAAAGATCATATTTTGTGCGAAATGTATCAGTGGCAATATTTTAGAATTTGCGAAGCAACGCCATTTTCCCTCTTCTGATCAATTTCTTCAGAAAAATCTCATCAATTACTTCGTTATGATCATTTATCAGTGTATATCATTATCCAAACTGATTGATCAAAAAGAATAAATTGATTGACACATATGCAACTCTCTCTGATTCATTTGAGATGCGAAGAACATCGTTCGAATTGCATATGCTTGCTGTAGTGAAATTAATTTCATGTGTTTTTCCTTTTTCTTATTGTTTTCTTTTTACAGACATTCATTTATAAATCATTTTGTGAAATTTGAGGAATTATGCACTTATGACACTGCAACGAAATCCAGTGCACCAATGGCCAAACTAGCTAAGCGAAATAATGGTAAATAGCTCGAAATCTGTCTCAATTGGAATAACAATTTTTTTTAATATAGAACTTGAATCTAAATAAAAATATTTTTTTTTTTTTCCATATAAATTGTCAGATTTATCTGGATACAATCAACCGGCTGATATTCGATTAGAACTTTATCACAGGAACAACAAGTTCTACGAGCAAGGTTTTCCAAATCAACATCACTTTCAGCGGTAAAAATGCACCAAGAATAATTTGCGAAAGTGCCGAAGTGCCGAAGTGAACAATTGAAATCGAATGGATCATAATTATGAATGTATTGAATGTCGAGCACTCTCACAAATTAGCAGCAACATACATTTTTGTTGTTGATAATTATTATGATTTATTAATGAACTCGCCGATGATAATGTAATGTGATAGCGCCGATTGTAATCTCAATTCATTTTCAGTTTTCTACCTTCATTTGAATATCCGCTACTCGGAAGTTTATTTGGACTATATGGTCGACCGTAAGCATCATATCCTGAGGGAGATTGTGACGATGCATGACTTTGAGGTATTCCACCTCCACTTAAGCTTCTCAATGGATCTGGGCCATGAGCAGCGCCTGAAAATTGAACCAATTTATAATTTTCGTCAAATTTTAATCAATATTCTAAAATAACGGCTGAATACCATTTGAGTAACTGCCTTCACTGCCATGACATTCATCGCAGCCGCTTCCTGACGACTGGCTTTGCGCTTGACCCATTCCATTTGAACCAGCTGAATCAAAGCAAATTAATTTAATAATAGTACGTTCTATCACTGCAAATAAAAAGCAACAAATGAATTTACTCACAAACAGACGCTCGCGATCCATATTTTGTTATTTCAGCATCAGCTTTACCTTCCGTTTGTGAATCACCGAAATTTAAATACTGCGATTGTGTTTGACCATTGCGACTATTGCAAAAACAGTATACACTCAAGTTAATTTACCAAAGGAAACAAATCACCAACTAATACCAACAACAAATAGACAACAAACAAAAGAATGGCACAGAATGAAAATGGTTTGTTTTTTTTATTCAAAATTATTACTGAGAAGTTGAGTATGACAAAAATGATTTCTCAAAATTGAGCTCAACTTTGAAAAATGAATTCCATTCCTAATAAAACATTCTTGCCGAATTCAGCTGGTTTCTTCAGTCTCTAAACTTACACTATTTACGCATTCATTTCATACTCAACTTTTCAGTAACAATTTTGAGAAGGACCATTTTCATTCTGTGACATTCAAAAGCGAATGGCTTACCTTGCCCTTTTCAACCGTGTGTTTTCGTCATCATTTTCTATTCGTTTATCAGAATCATCAAGCTGTAAACAAATCAATGATTTTCTAAACAGATCTATTTGAAAATTATTAAAGCATTTACGAACCTTTTGTGGAGCACAAATAGTTTGGTGAACCATTAAAATAGTAAAAACCCATAGAAAGGGTTTCATACTGCCTATAAAACCAAAAATCATATGGTCAAAAATTGGACGCACAAAAAATGTAACAAAGCATTATCATTCGAAAAAAGGGAAATCATGTCACAGGATGACTGAATGATGGAAAAACGGAAAAACAAAACAAACAAAAACGTATAGCGGTAGAACGTGAGTATTTGATTTGAAGAGGACATAATCATGTGACTGATGAAGAAAATTCACCGCATTACAAAGATCATTCCATATCCCTTCATCACACTTATAAGAAGTATGCAACAGCCCTTAAATTGCGGTGACATGCAGACAAGCTAACAAGCCAATTATGAAGAGAAAAAAATTAATTTTTACAGAACACTTGTTTGTATTTCACCAGATTTAGGAATCACATATTCAAACCCAAATCCAACAAGCAATTCCGTCGATGTTCAGCTTGTTATTCATAGTGTTCAGGTCTGGTTGCCAAAAAGTGGATTGTCAAAAGGCTTAGAGGTTATGCGATTAAATGGCCTGTTATCACTTTTCAATTTTCACACAATTATTAAAATAAAATTTTGCTTCATAGAAATGTCAATGTGATCAGCATTCATGATAACCAAAATAGACAATCACATAGTCAGGATTTAGAGACTAAAGCATGCGCTCACATTAAATAATAATAATAATTTCTGACCTAATTTAATTTCGATTTATTCAAAAGCAATCTCAGAATTATTAACGGATCTAATCTATACCTTCGACTATAAATATGATTGAGACCTTATTTCAAGTTCAAATCAAAACACTGCAAATTTTGCTCAAAAAACTCAAAATTTCACTTTGTATACACGATCTTACCGATGTTTTTTGCACCTTAAAAATTAAAAAGAAAAACTACCCGCTTAACAATTCAAATATATCAAATAAACAAAATCGAATGCTTTTTTCTTACAACCGCCTGATTGCGTTGCCTAATTTAGTTTTTTTTTTAATCGAATTATGAAATAGTTGAAAATTCTCTTTCGCAGTGTGTTTTTGTCTCTCTTCATAGATCACTAAAAATGAACTTAAAAAAAAAAACTACGAATATGACTGAGTCGGTAACAAGGCGCTCAGCAATGACGACGACAACAACCGAACCGTACAAGTGAACTGTTCACGATCAAATGATGATCAAAATGGAATGAAAATTTGTTCTTCAATTGCAAATAGCGGAGCAACACAGACTATTCTTTTGGTTAAGAATTGTGAATCATAAGTCATACCATCAACGACATAATAGCAACACGACACAATCCATAGCGGTCGTACCAGCAATATAAACAAACATTATTTTGTTTTGTTCTTTTGTCATTTGAATATTACGCATAAAACAGGAGACGCATAGTATGTATTTGAAATGATGGAGAAAAAAGAAAAAGAAGATGAAAATGTAATAAAATCCAATGGGCAAGAAGTAAGAACAAAATATTCGACTTTTGACCTATTTCGAAGAGTAGAGATACTTTTATTTAATAAGGCGAATGGCTCTACAACAACATCTCCAACATCTGAATGCTTTAAATCATTGTTTTTATTATTCAAAATACGAATATCGAACATAGGCATCGGAATGGAATAATAAAATTTGTGTGTGATTCTGTATTTTTATTATATTTATTAGAGTGGATTTTGCTTGTTTTTTTTTTTTGTTGAGTGTTAAAATGGGATGATTGTGCCATAGTCGCACTTCACACATCATCACGAATTATCAATGAGAGTGTTTTTCCTCTCTCGCTCTCTCTCTCTTAATTTTCCATTTCTGTTTCCATATCAATGAAATATACATAAAATATATATTTTATATTGGATTGATGATTTGTCAGCTGTGAATTTGAATTTGATTTTACATTCATTCATCGTTCATCGTTGAGTAAGAGGCTGCATCCCGTGTTTCTATTAAATTCCGAGTGAATAACGATCATCACAATGTTTGTTTTAGCTAAACTCTTCGAACTTTACATCCGGTCAATGTTTTCGGACTTTGAAATTAATACATCAATCTTTGATTCATCTCAGTTCGCACCGCGATGCAAATGTGAAAAATTGCGTTATTGAAACGATTTTAATGAACATAGTAATGCCTTCAAATTGATTCAATCAGAAATGAATCGGTGTAAAGGTAACGGAGCGTTATTGTAAATGGAATTGATAACATCGACGGCTGAGGATATCCATTTTGCGGCAATCTGAATTCTTCATAAAATGCAATTTCATTATGAACCGGATGCAATCAACTAAAATGACAAGAGAAAAAAAGATATAAAGAGGAATATTAGACAACAATGATACCGAGTTAAATAAATGGTTTTAAGAAAAAATGAAAAAAGTGAAAAAAATATATGGGATAATATCCAAAGCTATATTTTTGCCCTAATCTATAATATAACTTCGATTTTTTTTCTTTGAAAAATGCCAGGGGGCTTGAGCGAATAAATTTTTTTTTTGGCAAAAATTTTTTTTTCTACGCGTTTTAGACGATTTCCATTTCGATTGACGAAGGAAAAAAATTCGAAAAAATATTTCAAATAATTTCCAGATTTTTTTTTTCAAAGGGTATGCTATAGTATCCATAAAAAAAATTCTATGAGGTCTCATACCTCCAAAATCAATAGTGATTATTCTGAGAACTCCCTCTACACGATAAAAAAGTTTGCATTGATTTATAGTAGACTGGGAGAGAGTTATTATTGGAATAACTAACAACAACGATGACACCCAAAACCAATACTTGTTCCACCGTTGAGGATGGAGGAAAATTAATACTCTTTATCAATCAATTATTCGATATCCCATTCCAAAATGGGACAATTAATATTATTTCATTTTTGACAACCGTTAGCCGTTAGATATTTTAAAGGGGCACAACGAGCGTACAATCGACAATAAATCCAATTCAATCATAAATAATAATGAATAAATTTATAACAAAGTCAAACAAGTTTGTTGAATTCAATAACAAGAAGAAGAAGAAGAAGAAGAAGAAGAAGAAGAAGAAGAAGAAGAAGAAGAAGAAGAAAACGGTTTTCGGCATTTATGTCATATGTCATTTATGTTGTTGTTCCCAATCAATTTAATAGAATAAAATATTCATTGACACTTCCATCGATTTTAATTGATCGCAAAAAAGGAAAAAAAAATTAGAACAAATAAAACATCAAATGCACCCATATAACTAACACTTCAAACACATATTTTATTATTAAATTAAACATGAAACAATGTTGATATTATAGAAAAATGCTGTTTAATAAAAAGAATCAAAATGCATTTACTGATTCCAAATTGATGACCCGATGAGAGATGAACACCATTTGTATTAAAATTATTAATATCTTGCAAACAACATCGTTTGCATATCAAATCCATCAAACTGATTACTATTGATAAATTATGTACAAAGAAAAAATAATTTCAATTTCAATAACTAAAGTCTTTGTCCCACAACATACACATAGCATAGCATATATGCTATGTGAGAAAAAAAAATAATCGTTGACGCTTTTTCCAACAAAATTTCATTTGAGTTTTGCCTTAACGTCAAAGAGCCCATATTCATTCAATGTGGTGTTTTTTGTCCGAAAAACGTTTGTCTCTTCAATTTTTTTTTTATTTGTTTGTTCTCTTTTCCCTTCTCTTCATCTGTTCTTTTGACATTAATTAGTTTCAATTAGCCTCAATTAATTTATATTCTTATTATATTATTCTGTTCGTTTTTCATTTGGTTCATTTTCCAGTTTTCAGTTTAAACAGGCGTGTCTGTTGTCAACCGTTTTTATTCACTTTTCCATTATGAAATCGAACAATTCCATTCACTATTTTAATAGTTTTGCTCTAGCCAGAGCTATTATGTGAGATGTTGGGTTATATCATCGCGCATCGACTATTTGCTGGTTGTGGCCCTTTTGTCTGTTTGGCGTTGAACGCCAGTTTTGTGTTTATTATAAATTCTTATTCGTATATGCGTTTTTCATTCCCAAGTGAATTTTATTGAGTGTTTCGCAACCATTTATATCGTTGGTCAATTAAAATGCTTGAAATTATGTCGTTTGGCTTCATATGTCATATGTGCGGTTTCGTTTTCAGTTTGATGTCCAATTTTTCCGTGACTTTTAAATTCCAAATATACATGTAGTAAATTGATTTGAACCGTTTTCAAGTCATCGTATAATCAAATAATAGAATCAACTTTCACTGGTTTCCTTCTTTTCTTCGAGCATTCGGTGCCTTGACTCACCCGATTTCCGTTTAGTTGATTGAAAACTATTTGCCACATGGCCTCAGATATCAAAAAAAAACACACACACACAAATGCGCTGTTTATCTGTTTCGTTTTATTGATTCAGTGTAGAAAAAATTGCAAAAAATTTCAGTGCGGCCTACAGAATATTTTGTAATACATATTCAGGAAATAAAATATGAAAAAAAAGGATTCCAATGTTTTTGAAGCTTATCAATATTAAGTCTACTCACTTTTTTTATTTGGAGTTTCAATTGTCAAAAATCAGTTAAATCTTTCTTAAATATCGAACATTGTTTATGATTAAATATCAATGTAAACTACCCTATTTTATTAAATCGATACGCATATTTTTTATACCACTTTGTTGTATGCAACGACTGATGTCAGATGCCATTACAATTAAATGCGAATGAAAACTAGATAATAATTCATTGTCCATTATTTGTTGACATAAATATGAATACATTGTGATCTAAATTAAGATAGAATTCTTTAAATTCTATTCTTTTAAATAATAATTATTTTTTTTCCTAAATGAAGAATCAAAAAATTGAATGAAAGGAACAGAGAGAAGAAACTTTTTATTCGATGCGAAATCGGCCGAATGATGTTACTCATAAGCCGAATAAACAACAATTTGTATTGAGACCTTATCAGCCAACGAATTGACTATCAAACGTATTCAGTCATCAATCATGTGTTAAATGCGCGAATGATTTCATTCTTTTATTTTTTTTTTCCTTCTTTACTTTGTATCGGCGTATCTTGTAAAATGGTTGATTTTCGGTTAACATTGTTTACAGTCTACAATCTACAGCTATGAATTAAATTACTAAAAATGTCCACGGAACTATGACTAATATTTGCCTTATTGCACTCAATCGGCCCCTCTTAAATATTTTTTTTTTTCAGACTTGAAAATTGTGTTCGACTTGATCAGTCATAAAGTCAAAACTCAAAACAAATGTTTTCAATTTGCTTCAATGCTTCCATATAATACCGTTAAAGACTAGAATATCTCATTCATTATTTGTTTTTATTTACGGACAGCATTCTGATGCTATATTACTTATTTCTGTTAACTATTTATTTATGTCTAGAATCTAGAAGTAACAAACAAGTGGTCAAATACATCCAAAATCCTTGACTGTATTGGCTCAATCGATAAAGTACTGCAGAAGCCATCATCAGATGTCATTGCAAACCAATGCCCCATTTTATGAGCGAATCAATTCAGTTAGGGCTGGAAAGGACTGCTTTAATCTTATATTTTTCTAAAAATAACATCAATTTATTATTATTATTTATTTATCTTATTGAAGAAAAATGAAGAAAAAGAAAAAATTAAACTATTTTTTAAAAAGATTTCAAACTATTCTAAAAACTATGAACAAAATTAGCTTGCTCTTCTCCAATTATATCACAAAAGATCTTAACAATTAACATTCGATATTTGATGGTTCGTCAAACAATATTTAATGGCACTTTGGTGTTCAGCGGGTTGATTTATATTCAATGTACAACTTTAAATTCTATATATTCTTTAGATATTAATTCAAATCTAAGTATCAGAATTAAAACTAAATATGAAATGAAATGTTTCTTCAATTATTATTTTTTCGTTTTTTTTTCGTTTTTTCTTATCAAAATTGTCGATTTAATATCTAAACAACCATTGTTGCATACTGAAGCGAAATATCGGTTAAATTGCTGCTGGATTTATTGAAATCGTTTTTAATTTTATGATTCGATGAAAAATCAACTGGTTTATCATGTTCTTCAAGATGATCGGTTGTTGGCTTTGGCTGTGAACCAACGGTACGTATGACACTTATCCGAGAATATGGCTCAATTTTGGAATCTGTTAAATCGATATAGGATTTTTTCGATCCAACATCCAAAAAGATGCTCTGCTGTACAATTGATGAATTCAATGTATTAACACAATCCATTGCAACATCTTCAACAGATTTGGATTCTTTGGTTTTTTTCAACATCGTCGAGCTATTGTAAGTTGATTGTTTTTTCGGTATTTTCAAGCGAATCGAATCATTTCTTTCTTTTTTGTGTTTCTCTTTGTCGCCCTTTGCATGATTTCGCATACACGATGATTCTTCGTGTTTATACAAATAAGATTTTAATGCGAACGCTTTTCCACATCGGCCGCATGTGTGCGGCTTAGTATTTGAATGGGTTTGAATGTGAGCTCGAAGATTCGATTTATCGGCAAACTTTTTTCCACATTGTTGGCATGCAAACGGTTTTTCGCCTGAAGAAACAGAAACGAAACAGAACAAATGGAAAATTTTGAATATTAATTTCGAGAAATTTTGTGAATCATCACATTTAAAAGACTTACCAGTATGGGTGCGAATGTGACCTTGTAATAGCCATGGCCGTGAAAATCGTTTACCGCAATGTGGACATTCACAACCTTGATTATGTGTTCGAACATGCATTGAATAGGCCGGCATTGATACATAGACTTTATCACAATGCGGACAACGTCTAGCCTTTTTATCGAGCAATGAACGATGCGTTTGACGATGCCGTGCCAAATTCGATGATGTTGAATATTTTTTTCCACATTCAGGACATGTATGAATGTCATCACCTCCATTCAATCCATTTATTAGTTCCGATGCATCAATCGATGATTTTGAATCAAAATAATTTAACGGTATTGTATTCAATTTGTCTTTGCTGGTCTTTTGATTGACATCACAGCATTCGGTGCTTTCAGTTTCGCTAATCGAAAGCATACTGTCTTCAGTTTCGATTGCCATTGGATTTGGATGTTGAATGTTATGAATGTTTTCAGTGTTGTTTAATTGATTTTGAAGTTTACGTGATTTTCGTTTATCGAAAATTTTATGCGAATAATTGTATGTTGAATCGTCTTCAGATGATGAAAATGAACTTTGACGTTGTTCGGAAAATGATTTGATCGATTTGATACCAGAATCGGCAACCGATATTTCACTGTCCATTGATTGGCTTTGTGTTGAATGCAAAGCATAAAGAAATGTTTTTCTATCGGTACAATCCATGTCAGAAATGTAACCACAATCACTAAATAACTTGTGCGGTGAATTCATTGTTATTGATGACTCTGATGTGTTTGATGATGAATTGCAACGTTTCATACTGTTTCCATCCAATTCCACGATGTTTAGCGATTGATTTGAATCGGTTATTAATTCAGATGATGCGGACTCGTCACTCTTGATGTAATCTTTGATTGGTTGTATATTTGTTGTGCTCAATTTACCCGCCGCCAGTGTTACATTAGCCAATTGTGTCAAATTATACAATTCTTCTGGCACTGATGCCAAAGGATTAGATGCATCGTGAATCATTTTTTTGTCCACCTCCGTCACAAATTGCTAGAAAATTTTCGAAAAATAAAATAAAAGTTTAAATACACAAGCTTCGAATATTTCGTCACATTTGAAATTTGAAATTAATAATAAAAATAATTGAATTGTGTTCAATTCATTCGAAACACCTCCGCATATAATGAAACTGATAATTTATTGACCATTCTCATAATGATTATTATTTGTTGCATTCTAGCTCAACGTCGAACATCGAACGAAACTATTTTACCAATAATATACGGTTTATAAATAGATCGTCAGTTTCGCCTTTTTCAAGATATTCCAATGATTTACAAACAAAAACTGGATAATTAACCACAATATTTGGCTACCATAGCAAGACATTAGCCATAGAATCGAAATGTGGGACCATAAGCAAAATAATACAGAAACTCGTCTCAAGCCATATTCCCAAACGGTTTAGTGAAAATTTACTCATAAACCTATCCTTACTCATAATGATCATTATACTAACCTATGATGTATTTTCAAAGCGATCTAAACTCACATCCACTAACCAGATTTGCAACAAGCGGTCTAGCAATTCGTAAGGATACAATATTTACCAATTTACGCTTGTGCTTGGGTATTGCGTGAGCTCGAAAATGTAAATTGCAATAATAAATATCTTTTACCAATGATTGAGTTATAATTTCTCAACTTTGTGTACAGTGTACAGCGGAAACGCATAGCTGTCACGTAAATTGTGCATCTTTGATGTCACGGATGCAAAGACAAACTCGTACGCAATAAATAATAAAATTCAAAATCCCAATTTAATGTTTCTGTATGCATTGCCGAGTGCAGAAAGTGGCACTGAGCAAATGAATTATATTTGTGATGCTTTACGAGTAAAATGTGCAATTTATTATCATAATTAATTTCAATTGGAAGTTGGAAGTACGTTTCATGCCATGTGTTCGACCACCAAATCCTTAAAAGGGAAGAGCTTAGTCTCTTTTTCAAATATGAAGACGAATCATTTGTGTGTTGCCGTACGAGTGCCATTTTCCTGTCTTCCGTGTGCCCGAATTATGGAAAAATAATCGAAAAAGCTCGTTAAATTCAAGACAATAAACGAAACGATTGATTCAACGATTGACCGAAAGCAAAAAATACATATCGAATGACGAACAGCGCCAAAATGGAGAAAAAAAAAGACAGAAAACAAAATGCGAAAACGGAGAAAAATTCTGAAACAACCTGCTGAATGCGTCATCGGTAAACGTAACTTACTAGGAAAATGGTTTGGCTATATGCCCAAATTATTTTAATCGAATATTCATTTGATTTGGCGATATTTATTGCTTTTGATATTGAATGGCGTCCAAAACATGGTTAATATGCGCCGAACAGAAACCACGCGCGTTTTTGATTCATCGAAATTTGCAGCATTTTGAAAATAAAGGCGTGTGCACGGAATTTTTGTGTGCATTGACGACAATCTGATGAATCAACTCAAAACCGAAAACGGCGTCGCAAATTTCAGTGAAAAACAATATCATCATCAACAAAAACAAAATATCATTTCGAACCGGTGAATAAAGGAATATCTATTTATCATATGACCAACAGTTTTGTATAATAATAAAAACCGAAAACATTTTGTAAAAAAAATTTCAAACAAAGACTATTCTGATCAGCTATCCAAAACATTATCAAGGCGATCTGGTACACTTTTTGCCTGATTCCCCATTGTTTTTCACAGAATTCGGTTGAGAGAATTGGTGTGCGTCGGTTGGAAGAGAAAATTTGCAAATTGAAGCATATTTCCTGCATCGAATGGCTACAATTAGATTCTTTTTTTGGATTTCATTTTTTTTTTATTTTGGAGTAAAAAACAAAATAATAATCTAAAATTATTAAAACATTCGTAACGACAAAAATGTTTATGTTTTGATTGAAAGAGACATAAACATTCAAATGCAGTTGCACTAAATGTGCATCCGTTCGAATGAGTTCAGATATATATGTTTCAGCTTCATCTTCTATGATGGTGGTGCAAAACCCATGACGAAGGAGACTATAAAGGAAGAACATTATCTTGAATGAATGTACATCGCACATATAAACATATGGAAAAGGAAAAAAGAAACAAGATTTAGTTTTCTCGAAAAGCAACCACATGTTTTTCTTTTGGCTTCTGAAATTTTTTGTTCGAGCGTACCTTCCTTCTTCTTTATCTTTGCTTTATAGATGATGTGATACTCATTTAGATATGTGCATAATATGCACGTAAATGATTTTGGTTCGGCTTCCATTTAAAAACAGAGAGAGAGAGAGAGAGAGAGAGAGACAGGAGGGGCAAAGCCATATGCAGCATTATATGTGACATTGTCTTAACAGTTACATAAATGAATATCCTACATCTGAAAATCTTAAATTATGGTTGACTATGGATATGAACCATGAACTAATATTTTCGGTTATCGGTACTCTATGAAAAACGATTTCTCATCCACAATGCACATTGCACGTACGCAAACACCGAAATATGTATTTACACGATGTGAACGATAACAAAATTGAAAATTGAAAAAAAAAAAAAAAATACGAAAAATTCATGCAGAGGAACAGCTGCTAAGACTGCACTGGCCAATATTTCATCTTCGATGGCATGACAAATGAATAGTCCTGTTGAAAAACATTTCCGCATTAAGTTTATTTTGGCAAAAAATCGAAAGTGAATCGAAGTCAGATTTTTTTAAGGAATTGAGATCGAATAAATAATAATAATAAATGATGAATTGTGCAAGTGACTAATAATAATGATCATAAGGCGATCTGATTCATATTCATAATCGTTCTATTTCTCGTATTATTTTCAAGCCGAAAAAGTAGCGAGAAAGGAAAATAAACGAACCAACAAAAAAAAACAAAATAGAAAGAAAGAAAGAAAAATGAAATGAGCAATGAATTATTTATTAATTATTTATTCACCTTTGGTTCGCCGAACTCAGTCGAACGAGTCAAGTGCGTATATGAAAACGCGATGGTCCAAGTTCCAAATATTAACCGGCAATTTGAAGCAATTTAAAGTTGACAACCGCTAATGATGTCGTTGGCACTGTGCGGTCAGGGTTTTTCGTCTTGTGCACAAACACGTTGCAAACGCGTTTCTGATATGTATTTTTCTTTTTGTTGTGCTTTTATTTTATCTTTTCCTTTTCTCGGCTTGTTTGACGACAAATTCACGGAAATTTATTTTTTACCGCTATAAATAATTTTCTGTCTTTATTCGTTTAAAATTTATTCACATCGGATTCATTTGATGCGCTTTTCAAAGTTTTTTTTTCTCTTTCTTCGTTTTTGTTTATTCAATGCAAATGCACAACGCAAAAAGTAATTAATTTTTAAAATTTGTTTATTTGTTTTTTGAATTCGGAGAGGAAAAAGGTTCCCTCTTCACTAGTTATATCGACTATAATTGAATGTGTAAGCACAATGCAAAAGTTTAATTATGCGTTCATTGGATTGAGTCCTTTTCAAATTTCGTCTCAATATTGCGTTCAATTTTAACGTACTACTAAGTTTGATCGTAAACTTATTGTCTTATTGAATTGTTGATCATTTTTTGTTTTCTTTTCATTTTATCAATACGTTTCCATAAACACCTATAAATGCACTGTTGATCGCAATCAAAATTTAAATTTGTGATGACAAATAATTCAATTTATTTGTTTCCTTTCAAAAGATTCAAAGAAAAAAAAAATCAAAATGAATCGATCACTTTTGCCTATTTTTGCACACATTGATTGGCCGTTGAGTATAAATTGAATCGACACAATATTCTTATTGATGCAGAAAAACTTTTTCGAAATTCAATTGAAAACTATGATCGCGAAGGAGAATCGCGTCCCATAGATGATCGTTACGTTTTCTTCGTGCAACGGTTTCTTATGAACTGATTTTTTAAAAATATCCTTTGCGCATATTGGCTTCGTCTTAAAGATTTGTATAAGCAATAGCACGCGTGCGTACTTGCATCGAAAAAGGAAAAAAGAAAAGAAGAAGAAGAAGAAGAAGCAAAAACGAATATATAAAATAAAACACACAAAAGAATCTGTCTTGTATCTGGATCAGATGCGCATACTCATACATATTTAAACCAAAGAATATGAATTTTCATCTCAAAACGCGGCAGGAGTCACACATGTGGATTTTGGCCGTATACACAAAACGTAAACATGGTTATACCGCTACCGCTATACAGATAGTTTGAAAAATAAGGAGGAAAATACATTAGAGTATTAGATACACATTCATGGGGGGATCAAAATAAATTATAATTAATTTTATAATAATACGATCATAATTATAATCGTTCGTCAAACGTCACATTTGTGCATTTGTAGTTCGAGTGCGAGCGATGTGTGTGTGTGTGTGTGTGTGTGTGTAAGTATTAGTGCGCAAGACGATCAAATCAATCGAAAATAGGAAAATTTCATGCAGGAAAATGCAGTCAAGAGCAACCGTTACAATCTCTATCATCGTTATGCTTCGTTTAATTAACATGCATTTTTGAAGAAAAATTCTTATTAGAGATTGACGACAACGGCTCAAGTCATGTAAAGTAGTTTTGTTCATTCAAAGTCCATGTATAAATTGAGTAGGTAGTTTTCGGAATGTCTGCCATCTATTCATCGATCGTTGCTGATGTTTGCTATTTGGAAAACATAATGCGTACTATGGTTGCCTAGCGTTGATTTGGTTGTTTTATTATCGGAAAGGATGATCAATGTTCACAGTTCTGCGAATGATCGACGAGTCGAATTTATTTTTTTTTTTATTTGTCAGATAATATATTATTCGCATCCTTAGAAATCGAACGTTGACGTGTATGAATAGCGAGGATAGTAGCAGGAACAGAATGAAATATTCTTAGTAGTTAGTAGTGAGTAGCCATTAGAAACGGGCATCTAATGTTGAATTTTTTTCTATTCTCTTTTTTTTTTTCATTCGTTTCGTATTGATTTCCTTTCACTAAACAAAATTCTACGTTAATCTATTTTTAACAAATGCCGTTTGTTGATCTTCTTCTTCTCAGAATATCATGAATTTGATATGATGACGCGTTGTCAGGCCATTGATACTTATGACTTATGTTTCTACTTGATTATACCGTACATAGGCTTTCTATTTTGACACTTTTCATACATTTTTCTGCATTTAAGCAGGGGGCATTTGGGGCGAATGTAAAAGGAAAATCGACGAAATTGGCAAATGTTAAAAGGACACAACAATTTTTTCTTCTTGAAATGAAAGATTCGGAAAATCCAATGTTCTGGCCTCAATACATCAACAACATGCATATATTTTCAATATAAACTCGCATTTATTGTTTCAATATAAACGTATATTGAGTGAAAGAGACAGAGTTTCCTTTGTGGTTTTTCCCACTTTTCATATTGTGATTTTTATCATAGACAAAGATTTTTCATCATTTACGCTTTTTTTTCTATTGAAATTACTGCGCGTCTTGGGTGCATGCTCATCAGAGATCATAAAACAGCTACAACGAGAAAAAGCATATGCTCGTGTCGACGAACACACGATGGCACATCCGTGATGCAATTACGTCGGAACTTACTTCCAATTTAAATAAAAATAGTTTATTTTCCTTCATCTTCATCTTACTTAGTACATCGAACATACCTCTTCAAATTGCCGTTCATGCACTGTTTTATTTAAATTGTCTTGAGGTCAACGAACACATTCTAACTTCAACACCAGGAATTCACTATGTAAAACCGACTAAAAGGAAAAACTATACACATTTCATCAGATACTAAATCATAAGATGCCATTTGAATATAAGAGAGAGAGAGAGAGAAATTTCGTTTCTCTCCAACGAAATCGAATATTTAAATGGAACATCAAAAACACACATACAAAACCGACATGACATTTACGGTGAAAATGTACACATTCTTAATTCTTCATATGGTTTTGATTTTGGCGTTTACCGTGCATTGTGTAGGAATTAGGAATATTTATTTTTCTTTTTTTCTTTTTTTTTTTTTTCGCTCTCTCCATTTTTGTTTTGGTGGGGAAATTTATTTCACGATAGATAATTTAAATGCTTAGCCAGAAAGAAAAAAAGAATCATCAATTCTAAAAATTTCTAAAATGGATTTCTGAATGCGTGCAGATGTGCGATGTCCTGACTCATGTTTCAGATATTAAAAAAATTCTTCCGTATTTATTTAAATGCTCAAATGTTTAAATGGTGGATGAAAAGATCCATTCCGACATTCAGATAAAATAAACCGATTTTCCTATCTCCTATTTCCGTGATCAAATATAATATAAATAATGCTTTTCAATTTTCGATGCATCGCAATTTAATTAATGACATACGTTTTAAACGGAGTATGGGAGCAGCGTGCAAGTACCCTTGATCAAAAATGAGAGGGCATTGCCTTCATTCATTAAACAAACAGAAGGAGAAAATATATCTTCTTTGTCATTTCAGATTTTCCACTTTGTCGTTGACATTTTTCGATTTGTTTGTTACGTGTCTTTGTGTGCTGAATGCTGATTCTAGGATTGAAGTCGATTCATCTTTTACGTTGAGCCTGAGATATACCGTGCGTTGAGCATTCTTTGAATTGATCGAGTCATTTTATGTGATTCATATTCAAAGTGACATTTTAATTTTTGTTGTCTTTCATAGATTACGCACAGATGCGAAATGAACGCTCACATTTGACTCATTATCATCAGCATCAGCATCAGCCACAGTTTCATCGTTGTCGGTCGTTGTCGGTCGTTGTCATCGTCATCGTCATCTTCGTTTTTCATCTATTCTATCTAAGTTTTGTGCTGTGCATGAACACACACCGTTCACCGTTCACTGTTCACACCGTAACTCTAATACTTTGTATTTGTTATTAATTGAATGTCGGAACATGTTTAAAAATAACCACCCTTCAATGCATCAAATGCTTAATGAAACAAAACAACAACGGCCGATTTGCTATTTTATATTTCGTTTGGATTGCATTCAGTGTACGGTGGCATTTGCATCAGTTATTTACATTTAACAAGATGTTGTTTTCATAGCATTGCCACCGTCGATCGTCGACCGTCGATATATTGCATTTTATTCATCTTCAGACTTCAGACATCTGCACTCAAATCCGAAGAATCCAAAAATGCATATAGTTTCTGTTATTGTTTTTATTTTATATTTTTTCCTCTTCTTTTTTTCATTTTTTTATGGTAATTTTCCATTTTGAAAATGAAATGAATCGCTGACTTTTCCACATAAAAATATTTTCATCCAAAAATAGATTTGTTTACTCATAAAAATGCGTTTGAATAGTTTGGTTGCTGAACAACAATAATCAGGCCCACAGCACATCGAACACCGTTTTCATTCTTTTTTTTTTTTTTTTTTCATTTTTTCATCTATTCATGTTAGTGCTTTCCCTATCAATTTATGTTCCTATGCATGAAATGAGTCACGTAGCAAAGAAGCACTGTTTGATTGATCCTCAACAAGTATTATGATGCTCGTTTTAGGAGCTCATATCGAGTATAAAAAATATAAAGAGGAAGAATAAATGCAATGTTCGATACAGAACATTTTCTCGCAAAGCCGCTAATTTAATATAAAAACCAAAGTTGATCATAAAACAAAAGCGGAAAAAAGGAGCCAAATTCAAACTCGTGCCGTTCGCATAACAGAAAAAAAAAATAATAAAGAAACAGTTCTACTTAGAAATGGTATGAACGAATGGCATGTGACGTACGGAAAATCTAAAAAAAATAAAATAAGAAAAAGAAAAACATGTCAAACACATCTTAAGCGAAGAACAGGCAGGTGTCGATGTTTTTTGTTTTCATTTTTGCATATAGTTTTTCGAAATACTTTTTACACTTTTTATCTGAAAAAAGAAAAGAAAAAACATTAATTTTGTTTCATGTTTTTTAATCATTCATAAAATACGATAATCTCTCATATTACAAGCTAAAATATTTAGAGTTCTCTTTACCCATTGGGATTTATCACGAAGATTGCGACTGCACATGTTTTTCCCGTATGCCGCTAATCGCAGCATATTTTTCTATTGCAATATTTTACGCGGTTTTTTTCCTTTAATATTTTTTTTTTTTTTCTATTTGAAAATTTCTTTCGATCGAGCATCACACAAGTTCACGCTAAATGTATAGCAACGGAGACTTTTTAATAGCAGAGTTTGTAATACTTTAACATTTCATTCGCAAGGAAATGCGCAGAATTCAATTTCAACGTGAGCACAACGTGTGCCGCAGACAAAAGGCATGTGCGCAATTCCTGTATAATTCTCTTCATTTTCCAATTAAACAAAAGTGAATAAAATCAAATAAAATGCAGCGTAAGCAACTGGTAATTAAAGACTGAAGCCGGAAAAGGAATGAAAATGTGCAATATGCAATTGATTCAGAATTCTCTTTAATGCATTCTTATTTATTGTACAGAAAATGCGAAATAAGTGATTGCTAAACAAAACATAAACAAAATATTAAATGTAAATAATAATAATTATTTGAAATTGGCTACGAACATGGATCGTTGGTCAAATGATAAATGGTTCTCATAATGTACGTTGAAAACCATAATAATTGGCTCATCAGAGTACGGCGATTTAAAGTCACCACGTTTCACATCTATTGAAAGATCCGATTTCAGCCATTATGTCATTTCGTATCATATCCGTTCGGTAAGGGAAATTTCAAAGTCCCATTGACATCCCGAGCATTTCATTCGTGCTATATTAGTTTTATAGCTTTTTTGTCAAAGATTTTATTTGCTTTTTTGCTGGTTCATTAAATTTTAAGAACATGCAATGTGGCACGCGTTTCACTTTTCTGTCACATTGTCAATTTGTTCTTATTGAATTGGTTTCTGTGTTTGTGTTTCTGTTTGCGTTTCGATTTCTGTTGATGTCATTGCTTTCATGATTCGTTTTATTCTCAAATCACATCGCACATACATTTTGCGTCCCTCGGCAACTATCGCGTCTTTCGATTGAATTAAACGTTATTCTCGTCTGAGTGCTATGTGCTATGTGCTATATGTGTCTGCATGCCTTGCACTCATCCATTTGTTTGTACTGATCGCAATGGCTAAAGACATGGAGAAAAGCAGATGTTTCAAATGAGAAGAAAAAAAAAAAAATGAAACACGAAAGGAAGAAAAATAAAACAACACAAAAGCAAAAACAAAATCCAAATAAAAAGAATTCAAAAATCAAAAGCAATCAAAGTCAGCGCGTTTTGCATTGAAAACGCTAGACAAACAGAATAAATGAAAACGACGAGAAAACAAGAAAAAAAACTTTTTTTTCAAACTTTTGACGCCTCTGAAAATCGTATAAATATCCCAACTGAAAGTCGATTATTCACTCAAAAATAAATCGTTTCATTTAAATTGAATGGTATTCAATCGATCCATTGAGCCAGCCAGTATGCCATTGGGCAAAAAAAAAAGAAATGTATGCACAGGCAAAATAAGAAATACGAAGATTAATTGGGTTGCATTCCATTAAACATTAACAGTTTGAAAATAATGCATACATTTGACAGAGCATCGCCGCTTTCCGAATTCCATTTTTTTTTTTTTTTGGGCTCGCAATTTTGGTGACAAACCGAAAATTGAGAGCGGCAAAAAAGGTCAAAATCAAAGCGATGAACGCATTGTGTAAATGGGAATCGGTGACACATTTCACTCGATTCGTGAAATATTTAATTCCTTTTCATGGGACTTTTTTTTTCGGATTTTGAAGTGAAAGAAAATTCGATGCGTTGATAAATTTAATTCAAAGTTATTTGGGAATCTACTTTTGGGTGACTTTGCTCTTGAAAATGTTTCAAACGAATTGTGAAGCCCAACAAAGCACACATGCACCGAAAAAAAAAAAATAGCAACAAATTTATGAAAACAACTCCGAGAGCCATGACTGACTAGACACTGAAGATATATTTAAATAAGTTGAACAACAGTTCTGTACCACATGCCAATGTTTCGATTTTAATTGCTTCCTTTGTTATTCCAATTGAAAAGCTATCTCTCGTTCTTACCGCGTGATGAATTGCTTCAGGGAAATGTGAATGATTCATTAACAACTTCGCATCAGTTTTCAGCAAAAATCTTTTCGTAAAATTTCTAATTCAAATGTGATCAGAACTTTTGAGTCAGCAGAGCACGCTACATACTTCATACGTTCGTTTTAGAATATTTTATGATTTCATCATCCAGGTATGTAGTGATTCGTGATCGCTTCGAAAAGTTCAATAGCCGCCCAAAACCCACGAAAAAATCCGGCTCAAATTGATTGAATTATTGGTGTCACGCTCAGCTCGTTGACAACATTTTTGTTAAATCAAACACGCAAAAACTAGTCATCGATCGAAACAACAACGAAAAAAATTTAATTGATTTAATAATAATTCGTGGTCGGATATAAAATAATCAATTTTCTACGAACTCTGCCTAGCTGTCTGACGTGGCGAAAACTGTTTTCATTGAATTCTGTAGCGACTTTCATTTTTTTTTCTTTTTTTTCTTTATGCGAAACTAAACAAATCGTCGCCATTCATCGCTGTCGGTTTACCGTATGTAAAACATCATCAAAAATAAACTTATCCTCAATTTATTTGTGGTCCGGCATTTGTTTTGTGTATGGTTTTTGTTGTTATTATTATTGTTCGGACACTGCGTTTCTTTAAAATCGGCTCATTCAGCTCATTTATGAAGTTCACCAAACAGGTGATAAAAACGTTTGCCAAAAAATGATGAACGCATCGTTGATGGCAACATAAAAACAAACAGACATTGTATCAAAGGCAACCCATTCGGTACGGATTTCAAGTGGACAAACCGGGTTTTTCGTGTTTAAAACAGGAACGTTTTGATTTAAAACAGTGTTGCATTAACGTCATCATTTTATGATGGATTTTGTAACGTCTTTTTTTTTCTCCTTTGTTTTTCCATTTTTGAAGCCGGAAAAATAAATAAGTTGAGAAAAGTGTTGTGTAAAACACTTCAGTGGTTGCCACGCCACTTTAAAACAATCGATGCTTTCGGAAAATAAATAATAATAAGTAACCATTAAAATATTTGAACATGTGTATGCTGTATGGAATGTAATAAGTATTCGATATTCTAATGAATAGTCTCAGAAACTTTGATTTTATTGCGTTGATTCGGTCCGAATTTTTCCTTTACACTTTTACCGGATGTAGATTGTGCGCAACGAAGCCAAGTATTCTTATTTTTTCCCCGCAAAATGAACCGCCTCTGCGTGTCCATTTTCGCAAATTAATACAAAAATTAATAGCAAACACTTTGCATGATTGATAGATGAATGGAAAATGCGTGGATTTTGATTTTCTTTGACATCTTTGATTGGAATATGTCGCCAAATGAAATCAACTGAAAGATATAAGGGGAAAAGAATTTCAATTTATTTTACGGCCAAATCACATCAATTTCCATTTTTCAAATGTTCGGCCAAATCATTTTCGCGAATAGTTGGAGCTTATCTGGCTTAACTCTTGTTCAGTCACATAAATCATAGTTGATGAGCTCGATTTATTTTTGCTCATTTCTTTGTTGCCTACTTTGTTCATGTAGACAGTTTTCCAACTTGCATACGCATTTACGTTGCTAGCAATTCGATTCCAATGAGCGGTCAACCACTTCTATTTGAACTCGAAAACACTTAATCATAATCTCAGGCAACCATACAGCCACACACACACACAGAGACACACACACACTCAGGCACATCGCATATGAACGCAGGCTAATTTTATACGGCAACAACTGACATGAAACTGAAAATAATAAAATATAATCTATTTTTATAAAAAATCAAGACGCAAAATGACGATGCGAGAAATGAAAACAAATAAATGATCCGATAAAAGGATCACACTCAACGAATATTGTTTAATCCATAATTATTTTCATTCCGTTTTCATTGATCGATTCTTTGTCCAATTGATATTGATTTTAAATTTTAATAAAATAAATGATTTTAGTGCTTTCGCCAATCTGATAACTGTATCGAAACTTATGCAACCGAATAACGCCATGCGACCGTTTAATTCACCAATTCGATCAAATGATGAAACCTGGCCATTTTATAATAGCTATTCTAACATGTGTTTTTACTTTCGACAGCCGAATGTAAAATGAGAGAACACCGGGACCAAAATGGTATCATGTTTTACTTTTCTTTTTTCTTTGGATTCTATGAGTTCAATAACATTTGAATGAGCATCGTGAGGTTCCGTCAATTTTCATTTGATAGGATTTCAGTGTGTGGTGTCGACGATATGTGCCTTTAAAGGAAAATAGAATAATAACAACACACACACAAAAAAAAAAAGAAGAATATCATGAGCATTAAATTACCAGAAACCACCTAAAAAGAATCTTCTCATGCCGAGAACTAAACAAAACAGAAACATGCATTTCAATATATGTAGTATATTTTTAAAATGCCCAAACTGCTTAGAATTCCAATGAATTACAAATTAACATAAACACATTGAGTAAACACTGTGAATTCTGAATGTGCTACGCGTAAGCATTCACCGTTTTTCTTCGAACAAGAAAACAAGGATGAACAAAAATCGGAAAAAAAACGAAATATCATCGAATTGATTCGAAATGATGCGAAGTGAAAATGAAAAAATTTAGAATCGACAACTTACTTTACAAACCAATGCTGTGTGCTATACCAGGCGAATATGAAGGGAGGGCAAGGAAATGAAAAATCGAAACGATGAATGCTCGCATACCATGAAAGTAAAAAAAGAAGAAAAAAGAGAAAGCAAGAGACCAACACGAACCAAATCACTTGATCTTTTTCATTTGATCGGCTGTGAAATGAAAAAGGTTCAATGGAGCTCTGATTTAGCTACCAACGACAAACGTTCATTTTGTAGGTAAAAGATTTTATTGATTTTCGGTTTTCCATTCCAAGATTCCTTCGATATCTAGACTGATTTTAAAAAACTGCAGCCACATGTGGATCAATATGATGTTTTCTTCTTATTTGATGAATTGTTCGTTGCGCATATTTACAACATATCTTGCTATGAAGGACGAAACTAGAAACGAAAATCCATTTTCCCATGTGGATTTTCCAGATGATTTTCCTGAGAATATTTTTTTGAAGATAAATACATAATATCGTTTCAATGCCACAGGCGGACTCCGGATTATACGAAAAATTCGGTCTCAAAAAAAAAAAGAGATCAAATTTCATTTTGTTTGTCATTTGAATTGCCTGACAAAAACAAACCACAAGAAACTGACGGCTTCATCGAATTTAAGAAAAAAAATTACCAAATACTATCTGTGTCATCTGATAAAGACGAATTCTTCAAAGCTTATTTCATTTCAGTACCAAATCATGATCTACAGCAAAATTAGTTTGTGCCGGTTTCATTCCAAATTACATCATTCGAAAGAATGCATACGCTTTTTAAATACATATTTTGAGCGGAAAAAAAACCAAAACACAAACCAAAAATCATCTGGAATAGCCGAGGAAAAATTGAAAAGATTTAAATTTTAATGTGTCGCAAAAAAGTCATTAAAACTTTTACAATACATATTATGACAAAAGAGATCCATATTTTGACATTTGAAATATTGTTCCTATTAAATGGTTTGTCCATATTCCGTTAGTGAGACGAACAAAAATGATTGAAATTATTAGGACTTGTGAAATGTGAAATTTTGGCCATGTGTTGATTCTCCAACTGTCGAAATCATGTCGAAAAAACATGTTAACAAAATTCCAACCAACTGCGATACACTTGAGAGCAAATCAGTTGGCTTTCGGTTCGATTGCAATGGAATAATTTGATCGATTTTTTTTCTCAATTTTTCTTGAATTGATTGAGATTTTGGATATTCTTTCTTACGTTTCTTCTACCATTTCAAATTTGATGCGATTGTTTGAAAAATTTTAAATGCGTTAAAAAGTTGAAACGTTGAGTAAATTAGAAATGGAATGCAAAGTAATCATGATTTTATAGATCCACTCAGTGGACGTTTACTTTGATTTATGCTGAACGAGGCATGCCCAGAGAGATTTGTTTCAATTTTTTCCATTGTGTAAGGCACAAATCAAAATGAGCATTGTAAATTAATGGTGAATTCAGACGAATGCAGCACTTTGATTTATAACGATTTTGCAAATTGTTCGTTACCATCTGTTTTGTCAAAGGACAAATCCGGTAAATGCCACATCAAATTAAGTAAATAAAATAAACCAAAAAATGTGAACCAAACAACAAACATCAATATCGCATTCTTGAAACTCTACACATCACACAATACAAAATACAAAGTACATAATTACAATGAGCATGAAAATTGTGGAGATGAAAGCATGCAACATTACATTCACCGGGAAGGAATTATTCGTTATTGATTTACACAAAGATTTTGGCTCAACAAAATAAAAGCCCTGATATAAATGTTTTATTGTATTTTCACATTCACATTTTCACACACATTCATATGGACAAAAGGGAAGAATTAAAATTTGTGCTTTTTATGCACCGGAGGGTGCATTGCTACATTTGGTTTTTTCCTTTTCCTCTTCTAATTATGAAAAACTACTATTAAACTTTGTAGATTGTGAATCCCATCGATCTGAAACTTTGGACTTAGATATAAATTGGGAAATGCTATCAATTGGAAAATTTTCCCTGAATTTTTTTTTTCGAAATTAATTTTTTTCGGAATAAGGTCTATACCTATAATAAACCAAAAAATTTCTTTCCACCATTCACATTTTTATTTGTAATATTTTAATTCGGATCGATTGTACAACAAAGAATGTTTGATAAAAATCGAAGTTTGATACGATCTATGGTGCATATTTTTGAATTCGCTGCTATCGAATTCTGCTTCTTTTTAACATGGAGAAAATGGTTTTTGCAAATTAAGAATAAACATATTCATTTTTGTGTGCAACATTTCTTTTAAGTTTAATTCTTGTGGAACAGTTTCGCCAGGTTCAATTTAAAAATGTCATTTATTTCATGTTTAATACTTACTACTTACATCGGTTTTTTTTTATTTTGTCTCTTTCTGAGACTTAATCTGTGTACTTCACTTTATTACTTGGCGCCCAAGAAGCATTCGAGCGTGCGAATTTCCCATAGTATGCGTTGGAAATTTAAAAATGGGCCGAAAAATATATTTCCATTTTTCAGAATGAGAATGAAATTTTAGCTTGGGATTTTTATTGTACCTTCGATATATAATGATAATAATTAAGCAAAAAAAAAAGCATCGTTTCCTTTGGCTTATACACGACGAATCATTGGTAAAGTTCTCAATTCTACAAGTTCATTGTAAAGTTTAACGCGTCCGCTCAACTTACAATCAAGTGGAGAACGCCAAAACTATTTTAAAATATTATCTGAATTCAATACTTTTATTGGCTTTTAAAATCCACCAAACTGAGAGTAATTTCCTGGTGAGTTCAATTTATATTCTTTTTTGTACAAGGCAATATGTACTCAGTGAAAAAAAAATTGACGTAAGAAGTAGTCATTTCGACTTGTCAAAGTCGAAATATCGGACACAGCTTCAGAACAGTCGACTATGTTAATTTTCGACCGTACAACAGTCGATATGAAATGAATTTGGCGACCGGTACACAGTCGAACATCAACATAGTCGACTGTTCTGAAGTCGTGTCCGATATTTCGACTTTGACTGGTCGAAATGAGTACTTTTAACGTCAATTTTTCGATCTGCTTTGAATCGCTTACCGCCGAACAATTCAAGGAAGATTAGGATTCATTACTTACAACAGTAGAAATGAATAAGAAATGAGATCAGATTGATAATAACAATGTAAAATTATAATTACAATTATTTTTTTCGTTTTGTTTTCTTTCTGGAAATCGTCAGCACAGACTATGTCTAGTCTGGTTATGTCCAGTTAATTTCAGTCAATTTTCTTTCAATTCATTTATGGAATCACTTGAAATTCAACTGGAACTTTTAGTTTACTTTCTGTTTCTTTATTTTCGCTTGATTTCTATTCATTAGCCATTTGCCGGAATAATTTTGTTAGAAATTTCCGCCGAAATAAGAATGAATAAATGCAAAGAGACAACGAAGAATATAAAACCATTTCACTTAAATTCTTTGGATGGCACATGTGTGTGCTGATATATTTACGACCGAAATCAACCAAATTGAATTTTACGTTTAAATTGAACAAAATGTGCTTAGATCACAGTACATGCGTATTGTCCCCACAGCACCAGTACACATTAAACGTATCATAATAATAATACAATTGGTATGTGAGCTCCAGTTAAGCCCATAAATATCGGTGATGCCCGGTATCAGCAGGCTATTTATCAACCGTTGATTGAAGTGACTGGTCGAGCGATTTGACCAAATAGCTCTCACTACCGAACGTGTACGGTGTAATGCTATATTGTTTTTATTTTAACAAGTGAAGAACAGAAAATAATTAGTTTTTTTTTCACTAAGTTTTGTAACGTTCCTGTGACAATTTGTTTTCGTTTTAATCTCGAATTTACGATACATACAGGTGGTTATTATTTCAATTAAATCAAATTGTCATCGTTTTTATAGATGTGAATTTCATTCGAATTTCGAATTGAGCAAAGAACATCATTCATCTTTCATTTTGTGAAATTTTATTTGAGAAATGAAAGAATATTGTAGAAACGTCATTCATTTGAAGCCATAACAAGTGAGAATAGTGTTGGTTCCACTGTTAGCGCATGAAAACAGATCATCTCGAGACGACAAATTGTCGCTAAATTTGCTCTGTAAATTGGATAATTCAATATAAATGACAATAAACTTAATTTTTTAGCGACATTCAGTTAGTTTAACAAACGGCGATTCATCATCTCATTCAATAATGTACTTCAAATCAATTTGCGCTTTCGTGCTTGTTTTCGTGTGTGCGTTGTCGATATCAACAGGTTGGTTAAAAAATCATATATTCTTTTTACATACTCAGTGAAAAAAAAATTGACGTTAAAAGTACTCATTTCGACTAGTCAAAGTCAAAATATCGGACACGACTTCAGAACAGTCGACTATGTTAATTTTCGACCGTACAACAGTCGATATGAAATGAATTTGGCGACCGGTACACAGTCGAACATCAACATAGTCGACTGTTCTGAAGTCGTGTCCGATATTTCGACTTTGACTGGTCGAAATGAGTACTTTTAACGTCAATTTTTTTTTTACTGAGTATACATATGTTTCGAAGATATCAAGGATTCTTAAAATGTCATTTTACATGCAATATTTATTGTCTTTATCGGTGTCATATTCATGAGTAGATTTCATCCATTCACAACGTAAAATATGAACGAATAACGATTATTATTTTTATCATATTTCAATACAAGAAAATAGACAAATAGAGATCAACATTATTTAAGTAAAGTTTTGGTGGTATGTTTCATTAGAAAGTCTTTCAACTATCTCAGCTGATTCAGCCATCTAAAAAGGATACAAACAAAATGAAATATTTTAAATAAAAATCAATTTTTCAAAAACAAATATTCATTTGCTTTGAAAAAGCTCTGATCGAACTCTACAAATACCCAAACTTACGTATGATTAGAGTAAAAGCATATGGGAACTTACGAAAAAAATTGAAGTGATCATTTTCGAATGCAAAATACTTTCTTTTCAACATTTTCCAGCATTTGTTCAGCCATATACACCATCTCCTTCTGGATTTCTGGCTATAACACTATAATAGCTCTAAAATGATACCATTATACCTTCTGTATACATCCCGTTTCTGTTCGTTTTGAATTTTTACAAGAAAATTTTATTCGCAAAAGAAAGATAAAAAATTAGAACTTGCGGCAGTGATAGTGATAATTATGAAGTTTTTAAATATAAAGCAAATTAATCCAACTGGTAATTATAGTACATAGGGAAGGAGGGGGGCGGGGGTCATTTCATGACTAATCCTGCCTTCCAACTCTTGGGACTATACTGGTGGGACAGCTACTAACGCAAAATAGTCAAATATTTCATTCACGAATTTGTTTACTAATTTGTAGGAGCAAAAATGCGCTGTTGATTACACAGGTGCCGCCACTCAACTATATAAATGATTAAACTTCATATTTTTTGAATCGAAATGAATATAACGCTTTTATGGCAAGAAACGCTAACCTTGTCTGTTGTGAGAATAAAATCAGAACAAGCAAAATGAAATAGAAGGAAAAAATGATTATATGCTTCATAAGAATAACAAAAATCGGATGGCAGAGGTCACAGTCAATCAAATCGAAAAATGTTTATGTAGAAAGGAATATTATAACATGTCAAGATTTGTTCGTAGCATTTCCGAGAGGAACTTGGAGCTACAAAACGCATTACAAGGACGGAATGAAAATTATTCAACGATAATATTGCAGTGTGCAGTTACCAACTCCTATCGTGTTGAGGAACTGAACTTATTTATAGAACGATTTTTCTCAAATAAAAATTTGCTCACCCGTCTGCTCGACTTATTTAAATGAATTATCTGCTTTTTCTAAAAAGAAAGAGTCGGTGGCTTAATCAGAGGACAACGTGTAATATATATGTGGGTGGATAATGCTGAAAATAAATCCTTTGCTTCTGGATGACAAGTTGCGGTAGATTTCATTTTTGGTGGTTCAAAACGAACAAACAAATCAAAATTGGAAACATTTGATGGGTGTGTAGTTTGTAATTGTTTATTTTTTTCTTTGAAAATTAAAATGTCCGCTGTATTGTACATATAAGGTGGTTTTTGGTTATTAACGACAAATTTCTGATGGATTAGCAAAAAACAATATGATTTTGTGATAACAAAAATACAATTAACGCATATTACTACACATTTATTGTTATTTAAATCTATTGAATAGGAGTCGTTGTAGGTGCCGCTCAGATCATCATTTTCAATGTTTTTCTAGTTTTAAATTGGGAAACAAATCAACGACAACATCGCTTATGGTTTTGAATGATTAAATTCAATGAATTCATTTGTTTTAGGATTTAAAATTGTATTTATATTTGTAGTTCCTTTATGCACGTTCTGCGGATGGATTTACTTGATTGTGTGCTTATCTGTAGAGTGGACGAAAATTAAGGGAGATGTCATGCATTCATTTTACTCACATATAATTTGAATTTAGAAAAAAAAAGATTGGATTCATTTTGACCAAAGTTGTTCAGGCAAAGATTCGATGCCTACTTACTGGTTTTGAAGATGAGCACCGCTGTCCATTGAGAGGCATCCTGCGCCGCCACCAAATCCATATCCTTTTGGTCCATATTTACGGCCATGGCAATTCTTGCAGAACAATTCTTTGTCGTGTTCGGTGCAGTTTGTTGAGTCCAACATCTTATTGCACATGCCTATAAGTATTTTAAACCAAAATCAATGACAAACATTCATTCTGATTTCAAATTAAGTTTGTGTTTAGTGTTTAAGAAAGTTACCGCATTTGAAGCATGATTTGTGGAATTTGTAACCACCAGCAACACGTTCTTCAGCAGCGTAGACTGATTTGCCGCATTTTGGGCATTTTGGGTTTTCGGCTGGGACAAAAGGCATCTTTAGAGCTGTAATAAACAAGAAAAAAAAAGTCGTGAAGAAAAACTCATTTGCACATTGGATAGGTCACTATGATTCCATGTAATGCAAAAAAAAAAATTGAAAATAGATTTCGATCGTTGAAAATCGATGTTCAACTGCTGACACAATTGATAAACTCAAATAAATTGTAGGTGGTATTGAATCGAGGTTCGAAATTCGAATGTTGTATTATTACGTTGTTGTATTCGCAGCAAACGAAATTTCTATGTGTCATTCATTATTTTCATCATTTTTTTTCAATTAATCGAAACAATGAAATTATACTTAATGCCATTTATTATGCTAAACCCAAAAAATCAGCTGTACCACAAAAATCATATTCGAAAAGCTATTCATAAATATATTTATTTATTTTATTATTTTTTCTTTTGAACGTAAAATGAAATCGTATAGCTACTGTTTGCCATTCGTGAATCTATATTTAGATTACGAAAATGTTATGTTTGCATCATTCATTTTTTTATGTGAAACATCTTTACGTTTGAAAAATGATTAAAATCACTGAAATAAAGTGGCGGAGTCCTGTCATTTATTTTTATTTTATTTGATGAACAAAAACTTCGATAAATTTAAAGGAATGTTGCGAAGATGTGAAAAAAATCCAATATAAAATGCGTAGGCCTCACAGTGCTGTGCGCTGATCACACTTGAGTCGAATCGTCGAGCCAAATGAATTGTGTTGTTTTAAGATTCCAAGAAATGGACATTTGTGTCATGATTATGTGTAAAGTTTATTTTTCTTGCACCTCCTTTTGCTTACCAAGACGTTTTGACACGTAAAATTATTTCTTTCATTCATTCACTTGCAAACCGCCAATCGTATATTTAAAATGGATGAAAAAATTAATTTATTTTTGAGCTGACGGCGCATTCGATAATTATTACTATCGAAATTAAAGTTTGGAAGGACTCATTGAATGTCATGGGATGGACAGCTATTTTTTTAATTCTTCATTGGCTGGGCTCCAGCTGTTGGTTGTTGGTCTTAATCCATGTCCAATCGGAAACTTGTTATCATGAATTACGTCAATTGATCTCGGTTGATAACCAACCACTAATGGCTGATAACTGTTTTCATTTGTTTTGGGAAAAGCTTCGAACGTAAATACATTCGAATTAAATTTAATTTTCGATTCAATCGAAAGTTTTGTAATGCCGATGTCGAATGGACGAAAAAATTCTTACAATTTGTTCACATTTACACAATTCAATTCCATTTCTGTCTGATACTTTTCTATCGGATTTTTCACGTACACAATTCACACTAATCGAAAAATGTATTATCACTTAATGAACCACCTATCGCTAATTTTCAAAAGAGACCAATGTCAACCGACACGATCAATTCACCGAGCATAAAATGGTTGGAAAATCTTCAATTTCGAAATGATCTTCTATTTGATTAATATCGTTGATGAACATTTTGGGAAATAAAAAATTATTCAAACTTTTTATGCGGTTTTTTTTTATTAGACTCCTAAAATCGATATGTTTCATTGAGTTATATATTCGTACCTGATAACGAAGGAAAATTTCAAATTCAAGTCAAAGATTCCAGAATAATTTCAATGGACTGCTTTTCGAACTGTGTTCTCGCGACGACGACAGCGTTCGAATTGATTTGGAGGATATTCAAACAGACGAGGTCTATACGTCAGGAATGATTGGTACGACGACCAATTTCCATTTCGATCAGCCGTTCGTTCATTCTTCGGTGCCCAATCGGCTTTATGCAAGAGAGAGAGGTAACTATATGATCCACATCAATAATTAACAGTTCTCATCATTGACTTGCCTTCGAACAGAGATGCAAAGATAAACTCTGAAATGAAAATGACCGAACGGTAGTTATGTGATTTTGTCTTATTCCAACGCCCGCGCATAATATGTGTAAACCGTTTTTTTTTCTTCTAATATTTAACTTCCTTGTTCGGCATTTGTGTTCATACGAAACCTGTATGCTGATCACATCCAAAAAAAGATTAAAGATCCAATGTGCAACGATACTTAAATTGGAAATAGGCGAAAAATTCGGAAGACTTCTAACAATGTTGGTGACAGGTTTATATTTGAATTTTCAGGCAATGATTTGACTCTATTGTTCTATTATGAAATTAATATTTGAACGAAAAATCCGATTTTGTGCACAAAATAATCTTTTCAAAAAAAAAAAAAAAAAATAAGCTACGCTTCAGTCCAATAACCGATTACTCAGATACGATAACCATCTCAATTTGGTATTTTGAATGAAAATACATAATTGCAAAATTTGCACTTTAAACATTCGAGGCCCAAAAGTACCACCAGAAACCACTCCTCCTAGTAGATTCGCTATGAATACTAAACTCTTCATCGACTTTACAGTCAGAACTGTTCGATCCGAGCACGGCAGGATTATTCAAATTGATCGTATTGTTCCGCGCATGCCCCGCCAATGACGATTTTAAAGTTTTACTGTACGCTATTGGTCATGTTCACGATTACTTCACTGTATTCAAGCTAATAATACTTAGCAAATATTCGTACCTGATGAGTCATATCTCTATCCTGCTGTAAGTGTTGACGAAGCGTTTGAAGTCATGAGCAATTTTCATAATCATTTTTGGCCGATGGATCCAAATCGACATGCTCCTCTCTAGCAAGCTGAGAAAATTTATTCAACAAATGAACCGTGCGGTCATACGGTTTCATTGTTTTATATTTGCATATAAGAGTATCGGTTATGTGACTCCTCTTAAGGTTATTTCCAACCCGAAACTTCTTCCGGAGTGTATTAAAATTTAAAATGGAAAAACGAATCTAAATAATCCAAAATGAAACAATGTTAGAGCTTCTATTGTCAAAATTGTCCTGGAAATCTACTTTAAACAGGCCCAACTATTTGAATAATAAAAAATCATGGCACTTGAATGTTCTTTGCACTAATTGCCATCGAAAATTATTTCGAAAACAAGAATCAATTAATGAAGGAAAAAATTGTTTTTTGTAAACATTATCTCATCAGTCGACAGTCGGCTTATTGCCAATTGAAAAAAAAAAAAACGGTCGGTTGTCAATCATGGACAGTCACTAACAAAAATTCAAAAATCGACTCATCTGTAGATTTGTATGCTATATTCATGTGCAATCTTCATAGCAATTAATTTTAATTTCATATTCAAAAGTTTGGTAATCTTATAATGTACATTGAAACAAAAATATTAAATTCGTTCTGATGATCAAAATAGAGATGAAGAATTTTACGAGAAAATAATCTACTAAAGTACCACGATCGTTCTCAATTTGAACGAAATTTTAAAGTAGTCATTATAGTTAGATTTGTTGATGCCCACGATATGATATGTTCCCGTGATTTCGACTATTTGTTTTAATAATTTCGTTATTTTCGGTTACCCGTCGAAATTTTTTTTTTTATCTGATCATGTAAGCCAATGGCAGAAAAAAAAAGATTCGACAACAATTTTGCTTTTACTCTTAACATCCTGAAACCGATATTCTTTTAAAATCGTTTCTGTGTGCCCATCGTCGTCACGATTGATGGCTCCATTTGATTTTCCATTAAGTGTTTCTCAATTTGCAATCGAAATATTTTCACAAATATTGTTTTTTTTTTTAGAAAATTATGTTCGAATGAATTCGTTTGGTTTCATTTTAAGTATATAGTATGTATATACATATATATTCACCACCAAGCATCTCATTATATTATTCAGATTGGGTTCACCCACCGGACAAGTGCATTGATCAACCAACAACAGCGCCACGTAAAATAACAAGTGAATCTATTCCCCTTCCTATGAATTCCAAATGGAACCCGATAATAGTTCCTCGTTTTATTGTACGTTGCGCTGTTGTCAGTTAGTTCCAAATATATGTAGAAAATGCAATGCATTCGCTCTGTGTGTTCACCTTTATGCAAAAAAGATGTGAGTCGCTTCCAATTAAGAATAGGATTGCGTAAATTTTCAAGCGAAAAAGTTCTATTTTATCATTTGAGATTGTGTGGATTTCGATGAACTTATCAATCGACGCCATTCATTCAGTCCCCGGTTCGATCGGCAATGCAAGAGAATCTTTGAAAGGGGAATTCAAGAAACGTATGTTATGTGTACGAGGTGAAGCAATTTAAACATTGAAATTTATGGAATGAACATGGAACGAAGTCCGGAACAAAATGTAAATTTATAACGTGAAAAATATATTATAATGAATTTATTTGAAATGATTTTTCCTAATCATTGCTAGAAATAGAAAAATATCAAATGTTTCCCAAACACATTTGGAAGGAATTTTTATTTACCATTTTTTACAAATGTGTATCGAATGCCTATAAGATGTATCCAATAATATGTTTCGCTTTTCACACTTTTTTCCCCTCACCTTTAAATGACAGACAAAAATAGTTTTCTATATTTAATTATGAATTCATTCGATTCGAGCGCATTCAATTCTTAAAAACTAAAATGAAAAATTATATTCAGAAAAATTGCTCCACAAACCAATGTGCTACCACTCAAAATGAACAAACAGTGAATGGATGAATATGAGAAAAGTATTCATTTGAAATCAGGTAATTGATGAGTAGCAAAGATTGATGTTGTTATTTTTGCACAAATAATATTAAAAAAAAAAATGCATTTAATGAATTTCATTGAGTCATTGAAACGAAAGAAAATAAGGCCCAACATGTTACGTGATCATTGGTGTCGTTTTTGAATAAATAACGATCAATGAATCATTTTCAAGATATGCGATATTTTTTATATTTTTTTTTTTATTTTTACTTGGCGGCTGGTTCCTTTCTCGTTTCATTTTATTCAATATTTCGAAACTGACATATTTTTCGACTCATTTCTAACTAAGCTATCTCTCGTTTCGATCATCACTCAAACTCATTTTGAATGTTATTATTATCACTTTTGGATTTTTCCCGAGCGTTTGTTGATATTGTTGCTGCTGCTACCGTCAACATTTGTCTAATGACACCATTTGTGCTATGGATTGAATTTTTTTCGATCGATTGGTTACCAAAGAGGCTGGCAATCAGCATACTTCGCACATAGTTTGTAGTGCGAACAATAATAATTTGGTCCAATGTAAAACGATATCAGCTTTTAATCTGCGTGTCATTGCTTCATCATTTTCATTTCATGATAATTTAAACACATGATCTATATTGAGAGCTGTGTGGGTGTTTGAAAAATCAACTACAATTTCTTCAAGTTTTCTATCGTTCTCTTCTTTTTTTTTTTGCTTGTTTTTCTTAAGTTCTTTGCATCCTAGATTGACTAAAACAAAGCCGATGCATGCATGTTTCATTCGCATTCATTCCGAACAAATTCAACTAAATTTTAACTCTAAAATTCTCAACACGAAACGAAATCCCATATTTATTTTGTTTCTATTTTTAAAATCACTGGCCATTTTCATTCAAAAATGGAAAAATGAACAGCGAACGATGCCCGTATCCTAAATAGCCAATTAGAAACTCTCCAGATATATATTTCCAATATGTGTTACGTTTATCATCGAATTATTATTTTTAAAAATAGCTGCACGCATCACAAAAACAAATCGTTTACTGTGCACATTATATTTGTTTCAAAACAAAGCCAGTTAATTGTTAGTACGCTTCATGGAGTTACAAATAAGCACGAAATTAGATATCTTTGTGCTCATAATAATAAGCAAAGATTTCGAAAAGCGTCTTCATCGTCAATACATGTACTTGAAAATTAAATATGAATTGAAAATATTGAATGATGGGAAGTGTGTTTACAAATGAATATAGCACATCGCTTGTCTGTTTTCGAGAATTTTTCGCTCGGCTGCGATTTTCTGTTCGATGAGTGAATATTTTCCAATCGCGTTACCAAATTCAAAACAAATTGTTCTGTTGAACGATGATCGAAGGGGCGATAGACGAATGATGAACTTTTGATTGGGCAATAATTTGCTAAAATACGAAATGAATAAAAATTCTTTTCTTTTCTATTATGTCATTGTCGTTTTGAGAACGATTGTTTCAGTATTATTTCCAGCATAGCGACAATGAATCCGCATATGATAAGTGGTTTTGACTTGGATGACAATATTTTGGATAGTTGTTTTGTTGAACCGTTCATTAAAAAAAAATTTTTGAAGCTTTTTAAGCAATGTATCTTTTCAATCGTAATAATTCAGTCATACGCCCTGAATTATGCCAAATTCAATGCTAATCTATCGATGACATCGTCAGATTAACTCCACCAAAAATATAATCCCTCTTTCAATCTGTACTATGTCTTATACGCACCACAGGTGCATTGCTATTAACCTTTTGTGTCTTCTGGCAAGTATAAGAGCTGACACAAGGCAGGTGATTTTATTGTCCAAACGAATCAACGCTTCAGGGACGCTTACCAGTTCCTGTTTTTTCTTATAAAGTTCTGTTTGATAAATAAAGTATTCAATTATTACTGAATGAATAGTTAGTGTTTTGAAAACAAAAATCAAACAACAATATTATTTGATCTCAATGTTCTTCTCAACTTTCGTCAGCAACTGTGTGCTGATGCTATTGTATATAAACTATAAACTGTACACATTAAAGTAGATTGTATGGGATTTCAAATTTAATTTTGTTTTAATTATTGTTGCGAAATGTTTGAGAGAGAAATCAGTTTGTGCACTGTTCATCCACATTTCTTATAATTGTTATGTGATCGAAGTCGGTTGTTTAGTTTGCTCCGAAAAGGGTTTCAACCATAGATGTGCAAGCAGGGTACTCAGGGGACTGAATACCCCCCCCCCCCCTCGAGCTATTGAAATCGAGATTCCTCCTGCAAGAATTTCGGTAAATGTAGTTAGAAAACAAATGCTTATGCAAATATTTCACATGATAAAAACACCCAATGTTGTCTATCTAATCAGCATGGAAATTTTTTTCATGAAAATTCAAAATTCTTTCACAAAATTCTTTATTCCGATTTCTCTTTCTTGTCCTTCTTCTTTGGCTGGAACTTTGGGTTGGACTTTGGTGCGGTCAAATTGAAGCAACTAATGCTTATATTCGTAACGTGGCCCGTGTTATCGATTTTATTGACTTCACTTGTTTTAGATAAAATTGACCCATCTTGATATTCTTTTTGTTAATAAAGAACTATCCCTTTCGGCTAATGAAAATGAATGATTTGAATGAAATTTAGAAAATCAGTTTCAGCTATTGAAAGAAGTTGTTGATATATAAATATCAAGGCTTAGATGCTTATTAAGCTTCTGGCATACATTACTTTGATTCAAATAAATAATCAACATTTTATATATCAATATAAATTAACGTGAATTTATTTCGAAATCTTGCAAACCATAAAAATTTAGAATACCCCCTCATGAACTTGTGAAATTTACCCCCCCCCCCCCCCTCCCCTTGAATACAAACCTTGCACATCTATGGTTTCAACTGATTTTTGTTAGCCCATTAATATGACGATTATGCTAAAAATTTAGAATGTATTCTATCTTTACATGTTTTGTGACCAAACGTTGTCAAAAAATGAAAAGCCATTGATTTAATTTATTTGCTTTTTTGTTCGTTGAACGAATATCGATTATGCAAGAGAAAGGATTTGACAGTCGATGACAATGTGAAATGTGGGATGTTTTCATTTTAATATGATGAGGTGATCAGAGAGCAAAAAGACGTGCGAAGTTCGAATAAATCATTTGCAACGTTCTGACCGGCTTTGGCAATATTCTGAGAATATTTGTAAAAAATATTTCGAAATGTCGAACAAGCAAATGGAAAGAACATGTAAAAAATAAGTCAAATGATAAATACTTTTATTTGTGAAAAATGAACCATTTCTAAAGATAGAAATACAATAGAAATTTTCTTTTGCGATATAAACGATAACGACATTCCTCTCTGGTTCCAATTTTCATTGTTCAATTTTTTTCTCTTTGGGCCAAGAAATAAAAACAATATCGGTTTTTTCGTTTTTTGTATTTTTTTTTCTATTTTTATTTTTCAGATAAATCAATTTTCTTATTAACTATTTAATTATTTAATACGGTTTATTCTTTGATTTCTTTTCGTCATTCTATTCCTTTCACGCCACCTATCCAGCCGAGCTATCCAAAGCTTGTCGTCAATGGACGTTAAATGTTACTCAATTTTATTTAAGTTTCTCTTTTATTCATCTATTGATTTTGTAGTTGTCTCCCAGTGAACACATCTAATATCTATTTATCGAGAATATGTTCGCTTTTACAAATTCATATGAAATTTGCAAATAAAAACAGTTTAAATAACTTCATCATCTTTTCGTCCAAGAAATAAAGAAAAAAACCCAACAAATCTGATTTGCTTTGTTTACTAAAAGTTTGTGGTTGAATTTTAAATGTCAATCATGTCGAAAAAAAAAAATTAAAAATACAATATAAATTTATTTTTATTTACAGAACGAAAATAATTGGTTTTTGTTTTGTGTTTGTCATTGAAATGGAAAAAGAAATTTATTTAACTGTAAAATTGCAATTGTTTCGGTTTGCATTGCAAATTTCTGATTAAATGATAAATTTTGATTTATACTAATCATGGCCTTGATGTAATCGAATTTGGATCACAAAATTCAAAGCGGTAAGGTTTGGAATTTTTGTATCGAATCCGTTTTACACTAATCCCGTCTTTGAATTTGTTTTTAGGTTTGGTATTCTAGTAGTTAGTCCCGAATTGCAAATAATTATGAGAAATTTTTCTTTTCATATTTTTTTTATCCAATATATGCTCGAAAAAAAATGTATAAAAAAGTGTAAAACGAGTGCGATTCGAGTCTGAATAAGTGCGAACAAAATGAATTGGCATTAAAACTGACATGCATCTAATGCTCAGCCAGTATAAATTAAAAATATGGAGTGCTATAGCAAACTCATTCAATCTTTTTATCGTTTTTGTTTTTGTTTTTGTTTTTCATTCACCAAATGTTTGTGCTCTTAAAATCTATGGACGAAGTTTCGGGATGGGTCGTGCATCAGTGTTTTTATTTTCAGTAAAACAATTTGTTATTTCTATTTTTGAAATAATTATTTTCCTTGATTTTTATGTTGCGCGTGCAGAACAATAAAGATGTTGAAATTTCGAGTGAGGTGCCTAGTGCAGGCCATGTTATCCTGTGAAACAAAATAAGCCGAAAAAAGCATACGTAATTTTTTCTCCAAATTCGGAACAATGCGATTTTTTCTTAAATATTTATAATTTTTTTTAAAATTCATTTCACTGTGGAAACATTTCGGCCTCAACTCTACAATTTATTTTTTATTTTATTTTTTCAGGAGAATACGATCATACCTAATGTAAGGTAGCCGGGTGAAAATCTAGAAAAACTGTATACCTTCATTGATATGAATTCGTACATGAAACGAAAATAAATTTTTTTATTTTGTTAAAATGAAAATCGAAATGATTTGAGACGATATATCAATTGCAATTACATATTATGCGATAGGAGTGAACTCTTCGATGGTTCTGTTTTTACAAAGCAACTTGCACTTTTTGATATCACTTTCTAGAATTTTGATTTTCGCATCGCAATGTTAAAATTTTTACCAAAAATTAGAGATTTTGTCGTTTGTACCCGTTTCACTTCATCCACTTCCTTTTATTCTCATTCGGATTTCGGACTTTTGGTTTTTCTCATTTTTTTTTTCTTTTACTTTTGATTCAATTAATGGCCAAACTATGACCACACATTCACCCTTAATAGATTAGTTTTTTTTTTGTTTTTGTTCTTTTCGTCGATAATTGTACTGATAATTCATTATTATGATCGCCCAAAATCAATCCGCATGTTGTACACTGTTCTAAAAATCCATTCTATGAGTTTGACCAATGATATTAATGAAATAGGAAATGTCATTCTTCAAATTTCTAATGTTTTCAACTGAATTTCCTCTTACATATTTGATATTTTATTCAAAGTGAGATTATTGTGATAGCCTTTTTTGCATGCGGGTTAATTTTAAGCTGTACTAAACTATGATTTCGATTTTGAAGTTTAATTGGTCTTTGAGTTTGTTTTTTTTTTTTTTAGTAATAAAGTGTTTAATTAAATTGATCAATGAGCTTAATCTGTTTTGAGTCCGTAATGCGTCTCGGATTTTTGTTTTCTTTAAATTCAATTTTCCATAGATTATTTGGTGCCTGGATAATTCATACAAAGTGTTCATTCAATTTGGTGATTCAAAGATATTCGAGCGAACATGTGCTTTGCCGACTATTTTATTGCTATTATTTCGGGAGACATGAAAAATTAGAATGTCAACCAGAGCACTATGTCGCTGAATATTTTTTGTAAAACTTTCGATAAAACATAAAATCAATTATTATTTTCAGCTACCAAATTTTCAAAAAATACACAATTTGTTTGATGAAATTTCTATAAATAAAAATTTATGTATTGTAGTATTTCTGGTTGTTGTTTATTAATTTATATCAGAACTGTACAGAAACATTGACTTTATTTTATCCTTATTTTTTCGTTTGAATTCTTTTTTTTCGGTGCATTTTATCAATTAGAATTCTTCAAATGCAAAAAATTAAACGAAAATTCATTTCATTTTTATTCACGGATAATTTATTTTTCGATGCGCAATTTGCGATGAGGATCAAATTCGAAGAATAATCCGTCGACGATTAACGGTTAGGTAGTTATAATCCAAACAAAAAGGAGCTTCGTTTCGAATTTTCGTTTGTTGCGAAAAGAATTTCTATATTTCTTTTCTTCTTCTTAAATAATGACAAAACAGCAAAAATATTCAAGTATTTTTTCAAGAGATTTTTGCACATTTTTTTTACATTTCGTGTATTCTGTCTTTATCACATTTAAAAGTTTTCATTATTGATTATTTTTGTTTATTTCTCTTCATTTAAAATAGGAAACAATTGAAATTAACAGAAAACAAAGAGTTAAAAAAAGAAAAAAATGAAAATTCGAACGAAAGACAATTTTTATTTCCGAATGCATTTGTATTATGAAATATATGGAAGAAATGTGTTCAGCCGCTGAGTGAAAAATCGTAAGGAAGGTTAGTATGTTCGGCATTAAGTTAACAACAATTAATTATTTCTATTATTTATTTATTTTTTCTTCTTCATATTTTTTCATTGATTTAATCAATTTCAAGCGGTGCTGTTTACTGTTTATCAGTTTATCGATTAAAAAAAAATAAAATAAAGGCATCGAAATGATGTGATTTGGCAACATGATATCGATATGATTTCCTTTTCCTTTCAATTCATTTTAATTTTGCACTGTAAATTACTGAACTATCATCGTCGCATTTTTGTTGGAAATGGAGAATTGTCGCTGTTGCTATCCTAAAATCGATCGTATCATTGAAATTTTATGGCACATTTCGTTTTATCGATTTGCCAAAAAAAAAAAAAAAAAATAAAATAAACAAAATGTCATTTGAAGAATAAAACGTAAGAATGTGGGTCTAACTGAAAAATCTATCGGAAAGAGGATATAATAATTCAAGTATTTGAATGAAGCCAAGAAACCATTTTCATTTTGAGTGTCACTCATCAGTTATACTGTACTTAGAAAAACGAAACGAAACAACATTTCTCAACATTAAAATCACACATTTTTGTTTTTTTTTCTTTGTCCATTTTCATTTTCGTTTGTTCTTACTTCCAATTTTGTTAATCTAAATAATTTGCATAGTTTATCTTAGTTTAATTTGAATTTTGCATAAATTTCTTTTTCGGCGATTAGCATTAACAAGTGTGTATTGTTAACTAACAGCATATTTTAAATTAACGTTCAATTCGGATTCAGACAAGAAAAAGAAAAAATAAAGGAAAAATTGCAACAAAAAAGGCGAAATTAAAGTTGTGAATCTTTTTTGTTGGATTTATTGCAAACAAAAATTAAAATGGACGCCATTTTCGATAATAAATCTATACTTTAATCATTTTACCACACAGTTGAGGACGTCACTGTTAACAGTATTCATTTAGTTTTATTTTCCATTTCCGTTTAAAATCTCTAAGGAAAATGGAAATTCATAAATATTGTGTTTAATCAAAAGTCAAAATTCATTTTTAATGGAATTATTTAATGGCGCTGATTCCGTACAATTTCAAAAACGAAGAAACTTATTTTCGATTTAGCTTTAATTTTTTTTTTCCTGTTTATGTTTTATCAAAATTCAAAACAAAATTTGATGCAGAAAATTTGTTCTCCCAATAGACCGGATAAAGCATCCAAGTAAATTAAAATACGCTACGTGCGCTTGTTTTTTTTTTTTTAGAAAAAAAACTTCGATGCATCATTCGATTTATTGAGCTAAAAACCGAAAAATAATTTGTTGAATTATTTGTTTTAGTTTTAGTTTTCTTTGTCTTGCAGTTGTTTTCATTTTAATTATTTTGAAAGCCAAGAATTTATCATTGTGCTGTTGTGGATTCGAAAATAGAAAGTGAGAAAACGGAAATTGTTCTAATTGTGTTCCTCAATTTATTTTTCTTCGGTACTAAAGTTTACATAATTTTTATTAAATCGAATTTTAAAATTCAGAAAATTCGAAGTTTTCAACTTTCGACACACGAAACGTTTGCGAACGTTTAATTTTCAAAAATTTCAATTTGTTTTATAATGTTTAAATTTTATTTCAGAATTGTCTAATGAAATATACATATTTACCTAACATTTTATTTTGTTTCCGTTTTTTATTTATTTTTTTTTTTAAATTCCATTTGGATTGAGGATCGTTCGACTTTCATTTGGTCGAAAGTCGGAATCTTTCATTCATCAATTACTTGCTAGTGAAATCAATTGTAAGATTATAAATTTGTTGCATGTGTCCTCTTCATCATCTTTTGTTTGTATGATATTGTGAGAGAGAAAGTTTCTAATTAATTCATAAATTTTTGTTCTTGTTATATTATGTCTTATGAAAGTGATTAGAAAGACGCAAGAAATTTCAATCATTTGACTGTTTTCATTTTGTGTTTTTCATTAGTTTGCATTCAATTATTTAGTTTGATGTTTGTCAATTGGTATTTTGATTCATTTTCGCTTAAATTTGACATCTTTTGTTCTTTTTTTTTTATTTTAAATATAATTCGATATTATTTCGCTAATTAACGTTGCTATCGTTTTTCAGCATACTAATTCAGTTCAAATAATAATCAAAAATGAAGTTTTGTTCATACAATTATTACAACAAAATATCGTTTTCGGGAAAAACGGTAAAAAGTGAGAAGAGAAATCGACGAAAACGATAAAAAAATAACTTGAGACTAAATAAATTTGTAGTAAAAGAAAAACGGGCAATAGTAATTAAGAGGAAACGAGAAGAAAATTATCGTAGAAAATGAAAGAAAAATATATGGGATTATTAGTAAGTTTCCTGTTTTCCGCAAAATCAAATTAAATGTCTAAACATAAATTTAAATGGTTCCATTTGTTGCTGCTTGTTGTTGATTTTTTTTTCTTTTCATTCACAGGTTCAATTGGTTTCACGGTTTCTCTTCATATTCCGGTTGGTTCAATGGTTTTGCGGTTGATTTAACTTCAACAATAATATCGAACACCGTCCAATGACAAACCGTGCATTAATTTTCATTTATTCTGTCGATTCGGTTCGGGACACACATACACACCCTCAACCGTAAATATGGATGTTTCTGCAAAAATATCATCAATCAAAATGAAATAAATAAATAACAGTATTTCAGCACACGGTCAACAAAATGTCAATTTATCAATGCTGTTTTCTTACCGTCGGGTAATTCGAATAGTTTTCTCGGTAGCGGTGTAAAGTATGAATGATTTAATGCCTCTTCAGCACCCATTCGTTCTTCTGGGTTTAATTGCAGGAATAACGTTGCAATGGCTTCACCTTCAACAATATCGTACAATCTTGGAAAACTATGACCTAATTTACGTGGACGATAGAGTCCTGTTGTTGTTGTGTGTGTGTGTGTTGTTTTTTTTTGTGAAAAATTGAAAATGAATTAATTATCCCGTACCAAGATTCACGTATACGTTATCCATTCTCATTTGAGATTGGAAATGTGTCTGATGAATGTGCTTACCTAATTTTTGTGGTTTGTATCCTGGTAAATGCGTTACACCGCGCCATGTATCCTCGGTTGGTGTTCCAAGCAGCTTGAAAATTTTATCTAATTGATCATATGTATCTCGTATGCCAGGAAATGTTGGCATTCCGGTTATCATTTCAACAAATATGCAACCAACACCCCACATGTCCAACGATGTTGAATAATCAGTACTACCAAGCAAAACATCTACGCGTTGAAATGATTAAAAATGATTAAAAATGATTGATTTTTTTTTTTGTTTTTTGTTTGTTATTTCCTATAATCTGCTTTGCATTTCAAATAAATTGACATTTACCTGGTGGCCGATACCATAACGTAACAACTTCATGTGAATATGTATGACTGGGAACACTTTTGGCTCTTGCCAAACCAAAGTCGGCAAGTTTTAATTCACCTATTTCGCTAATTAATAAATTCTGTGGCTTAACATCTCTATGAAGCACTCGTCGTTTATGGCAATATGATAAACCACGAAGCAATTGAAATAAAAATAATCGAACATTTCGATGATCCAAACCGCCTGCATGACGTTCCATGTATTGAGATAAATCTGTATTCTGGAGACATGAGAACAAAACAAGCAAAAACATGACAAAATGTATTCAATAATATGGATTTTGATGTTTGGCATTCGGCACTTTCACTTACCACATATTCAAATACAAATGTTAATGTTTCACGTGTATGAACAATATCATGTAATGTAACAATATTCGAGTGTTTCAGTTCTTTCAACAGGGATGCCTCACGAATTGCTGTAAATGGTGCTCCTTCCTCTTCCTGCAGTCTAATCTCTTTAAGTGCGACTACTTGATTCGTTAGACTATTTTTATTTTCAAATGGAATAAAAATGGTTAAAATATGTTAAGCATTTAGTAAATATTTATTTCATTATTATTACATAATTTGATTTCTAATTCAATGTTCAATTAATGAAATTCCGTTAAATAAAATAGAATTTCTACGGAATACGAATCTTGAATCCATTCAGGAATAGTTATGTGTCTTGAATAGACAGTGTGATTTGATTGAGAAATATTAAACCATATGGAATTGTGTGTAAATTTTACTTTCTCATGCACCATCACATAATATACAAGGAATAAATGAAAAGGATGTTGGAGTTTGTTGGCGCCTTTCAAGAAACAAACTCATTTATCATTCGCAAAATATCAATCTGTGTGGAAATATCTATCCAACCAAGAAATGCATCGATTATCTATTACTCAGATTTACGCTCGATTTCCGCTTAGTCTCCCCAATTTATGTCAGAGGATTTTCGCTTTGTTTCTTTTTTCTATCTTATATTCTTTTTTCTGTTGTTTTAACGAATTCAATTTAAGCCATTCCAAAAACCATAGCACAAAGCTAAAGTCAACCGCACGAAAAACAAACAGGAGAAACATCGAATGGGATGCGAGGCATGGATCGTGTGTGCGTGTATGTTTAAGTCTGTATTAAACCATATAAAATCATTCATTTAGCCAAATGGTTAACGAATTGCCATCCATATATCATATTGATGAATTGTTTAAGGGATTCGATCTCAATTTTTGCATTGTTTGTTGTGGTTGTGTTGAATGTATGCATGAAATAATCTTCTCATCGATTTATTGAACATTTATTTCTTTGTTTCTTTTTAATGTTTCATTCACAGTTTGAATAGAGCTCTTTATTTGATTTGTGATTTTTCTCTGTGTGTGTCTTCGCTCGCATCATTCACTTGCATCATTCGCATTTGTCGCATCGTTTGCGGTATAATACATTCGGTTGATGTCTGAAGGAAGCTTTAACAAAATAAATAATGTATTTGACGGCGACAAAATGCAATGAGGCTCGTTCATTGTTACCATTACAGCTATCATTAACACATATAAGGTCCGCCAAATAAAAAATCATTGCAACAGTGAAATTGCTAAAGTTGCTCGACACAACACACCAACACCCGCACACATATGATCAATACGAAAATATTTCTGCCCAAAAAAGAGATCGAAAGAACGAATGCACTAAGGTTAATGGAATGGGTCGTCCAACAACTCAATTTCTTCCTAATTTATTATTTTCGTGTCGCATTTTTTTCCTCAACACCGCTTCATTCTCATTTCGCCTCCGGATTATCATGCATCCGAATCTTTGGACATAATAAATTGTTGATGACAATCGCCTAGTTTACCGTAAAACTGTGTAAGCAAACAGCGATAACAATTTAAGTAATAATATGAAGAATGAACGAGCAATGAAATTGAATTTCCCATTAATTTTCAACAGTGAACTGAGCTTACGAGAGAACAAAAGTTTACAATGTTTTTTTTTCTTTATTGCTTTTGCGTCCGTTTCGCATTGTCAATAGTGTACAATACATGTCACTTTGAACGTTGTCATGAATAAACGTGGTGCGTTTGGCCTACATATCTCCTTTTAGGAACAGTAAAAGTTTTTCAGAAAAAAGGATTTTCAATTTCTTAAGTTTTTATGTTGACAGCGGATGTTATGATTTATTGATTAGCTAGAGCCATTCAGACGTTTGAACTTTTTCCAGAAAAAATAGCATTACCAACACAGTTTCACTTGACTATTATAACTTCATGCGAGGTGTTTTTCTTCTTTGGAATATTCTCAGCTTTCCAGGATAGTTTACAACTGATAGCTATTCAAAAAAGAAAATCTGCAATACGAAAAAAAACGACGTTTCTTTATACGGGATTAAGATACGTATGGAAAATATGTCAATGCACTTCGTCGTCATCGTTAGCTAAGCTTGAAAGACATTCACGATAAGAATCAAAATAAAATACTCTTGCAATTTGGAACTAGATGGCCAAGGAATGCAATGGATATCAGAACTCGTTCGCCACTCATTTTGTTACATAACTAAATTTTTATTGTCCTGTTCCAAGTCTTTTACTATTCATTTTATTTTATTTTAACCAAACATAATATGTTTGGTATTCGATCGTATTTGGTATTTTTTTGGGCGGCTAATAGAAGAACGCATAAGCGTCAAGTGTACATA
>GL501519.1:1929420-1961292 GCA_000149185.1 Mayetiola destructor
TCATCTGAGCTGCACAGTGTACAGTCAGAACAAATATTGTGAACTGTTACAATGTCCATTCTGTGAAGTGTAGTTTACAATGAAAATTGTGAATAGTCACAATAGCCTTGTGAATTTTATTTCTAATTTTGAACAATTTTTTGAAAATGAACCAAACCACCAAATTGAATCTTGAAGAAAAAATCCGGAAATTGGTTCAAAATTTGAAATGAAATTCACAATGTTATTGTGACTATTTACCATTTCCATTGTAAATTATACTTCACAATGGACATTGTGACAGTTCACAATATTTGTTTCGACTGTGTACATATAGCAAAAAGATCAAACTCCTTTCGACATTCGCAATTCTGTTAACGTTTCAAACTGTAAATCGTTAACAATTTTGCATGCAATAAATCAAGATCAACTTTATATGTCGAATCGAACGAACGAAGGTGGAATTTTTCTGGGATGGTATTTTGTATTGGTCAAATTGTGTCTGGATATTGACGCATCCATGAAATATAGAAACATTCATCCGTCGCATTCATGAATTTATTTAGTTCACTCTTTGAAATATTGATTCGGCAACAAACCGGCCCAAAAAGGAAAAAAATGGAAACAAACATGAAAATGGATATATTTTGAGTATTGCGCATCACTGACATTTTAGCAGTCCGAGCAACTGTATGGCACATTGACACACATTTTTTCGGGATTCTCATAGATTCGGAAACATTTCACCAAGTCATTCGTTACGATACACTAAATTTTTGTTCATAATAGATTTCGTTTGAATTTCGTTTTCATTTTCATGAGAAATCGATAAAATGGAGTGGACGATGAAAGAATATTCGTTCATTATGCAAAATACCTATTTTGGATTTTGAATTTTTCAATTTTTTATGTATCATTATTAGTTTTGCGGATTAAGTATTGGTTTTTGGTGTTTTTGTCGTTGCTGTTGTCGTCTTTGCCTTTTCTCTACGTTATTTCAATAACTTCCTTCAAGTCCATTATACATTAAAAGAAGCTTTTTTTAACGTGTAGAGAGAGCTCTCAGAATGATCCCAATTTTTTTTTATGGCTACTATAGTGCACCATATGAAATTTTCTTCTGAAATTTCTTTCGATTTTTTTTTTTAGGAAACAAGAAGTCCCAGAACGTATCTTAAAGATCTTTCGATGCTTTTTTTTTATTCTATTATTATTTTTTTATTCTATTATTTTATATTTCGATGCTTTTATTTAACTAAATATCCTTCTTGTGGAACTATAAACAAATAACCAAACATCATTCAATTCAGAAACTATAATGAAAACAGTGCGGAAAAGTTTGTGTTAATCCTCAAAACCCTTTATTTTTGCATTTGATTTTGGCTGTTGATTTGATCAAAATTGGAATTATTTATGCGCTTATTTTACAATTGAAGTGATCTCGACATAACTAGTTCAAAGAAATCCAAAGGAGACACGCAGAAAATGGAATAATTTTGGATTTGTACTCACTTGCTGTATCCTTTGAAAACGGTTGCATAAGAACCTTCACCCAATTGCTCCAATTTGATATAAGCTTCTGTTTTACCGAATGGTGAGTCGCCCTGTAAACAAAAAGAAAGAAAAAAAATGAAACATACAATACAATAGAACATTAATGTATGAATGAACATGGTTGGCGTTGAGGTTGAATCATTATTTTTGAATGTTCTAAAACATAATTATGTTTTCTGTTTATCATTCAATAGCAAATGGGTCTTTGATTTCTAACAAAAGCGCTTTTTGCGTTGCATCAATTCGTTTTAATTCGATCAAAAGCTTTGTGATTCTAATAATTGCCTTTGACTAAAGCTAAAATCGATTCTCTACTTTTACGGCTGTATTGCACTCATTTTAGTTTACCTTTCAATTTATTAAGCCATAACATCTGAAAAAAATGGAAAAAGGTTTCTTGTTTCACAGTCCCTTATTTCAATGACAGCTACAGTGTACGCAAAGAAATGCGTTGCAGTTCGTTATCAGACTGCGCAAAATATTAGCGAATCCACTTATTACGTATTTTACGTATTATTTGTTAACATTTGAATGGAAATGACATTAGGAAAAATTTCATAAAAAAAACATTTTTATTGAAACGTAAAAATATTCGAGTAATACAATCAAATATGAATTTTGTTTCAAGAAACAAGATTGGAAGAATTCAAATTGCAAATTGAAAGAATGATAAAATTGTTGTGCAATGTCACGTATGACTTATTCGGTGCCATTGATGATGTGTTAACCATGATAATACATCTATAAAAATTATAAGATGTCGGTGAATATTCACCTTCGAAAAAATCATAATTTTTATTCCAATTTGAAGAGTCGAGCACAGATTTTTTTGTCGAGTTCAGAACTTATGGCCGAAATTGATTTTATATTTCGAATATCTTTCAACTCACTGAAATGTATTTGACAGATGATAATACAATACGAGCGAATCAAGCGTGTTTATCACTGTAAATGTATCACCGCCAAAATTTTTCATATATATCTACGTAATTTCAAAAGAGATGGATTTCAACGCAGCGCTGCCATGTATGCTGTACACTGTACATTGTACATTGTACTGAGTGCACGTACATCGTATCTTAAATTAAAATCTTTGGGTCAGAGACGCTTTGAAATCTCAACATCGTAAATTCCGAAATTAATGCTCTTGTTATTTTGATCCGTATTTTGTGGATTATGTTTTGAATCTTCAAATAATGTTTCGTCATCTTCTAAATCCCGAAAAATGGAAAAACGGCGAATATTTTGATTCATGTTTTGTCCTGTATGTGAAATGTTTGTCATTTCCCTTAAAAATATTTCATTGTTGAAATTCATTGTGTTAAAGTTACTGGGATTCAAGCTGGTTCTTTATTGAATGACCAATAATGCAATAAATAATATTGTAAAGAATAAAAGAAAAAAAAGTGTATCAAAAGAAATATAATCATTTAGAATGAAATTGGTCGACAAAAAAAAAATGGCAGAGAGAAAATCCAAACAAAGGAACAAAATTAATTCCAAAACTGAAAAAGATGGAAGCGCACATGAAAAACGAATATAAGAAAATAATTTCATTTCTTTAGTTCCGAAATATGCAATGCTTAGGATACAAAGCCTTCATAATATTCGCTGTGCTATTTATTTAGCAATCGCTGTGAAACAACTGAACGGACAAAACATTTCAAAGTGCTAAAGTCAATAGTAGTTAATATAAAACAACAGACAAATAATGTTTAATAAAGACTTATGCCATCGAATCTCGATTTTCAACCCGAAAACCGATTACGTAACTATTTTCCAACAGCGACATTTCCATTTCCCGGCCATGAAGTTTTTTTTCTTTTTTGAGTAAATATTTGCCATTGGAATAAAAATAAACAAAAATTCAAGAACTACAGAGTTCGAGGCTAGACAACCAAAAAACTTTATCGCAAAAATAATTCACAAGCAAACCGGAACGAGTGATTGAATACAAAATAATTTGTCCGACTTATAAACTGGATTAACTTTATTCTAGCCATAATCATGTAATAAATTGACGAAGATCCTAATCTATAACGATTCGCTGTTTCGTTTGACTTTCTTATTCCAAAGATCTGAATAAATATTGTTGACTCCATTGCGAGGTACAAATTCATTGTTTCATTGGCTGGTTGAATGGTTGGTTGATTATTGTGACAAAAGCCCTTTCTTTGTCAACGTTGACAAATAATTTTAGGCGAATCGAATGTTGCCACGTTTATTTATCTATATGTCCATCATTTCATGCAAACAATATTAAGATTTTGTCAAATGGTTTCTTATGTCATGCAATTATTATCACATTTTAGCAGCATTAGTAGCAACAGTAGCAGAAGAGGAATGAAAAAAAAATAATAATAATGAAAATTGTCAAAAATAATAACCATCATTATTTCAACTGTGCATTGATGTGTGCGATTGTATGCGATTGTCCTGATTTTTCATCCGAATTCTACAATTTCCATTCAATGCATGCTCGGGCCATCTTCACTGTATTGTATTATTGCTATTGTTATTATTATTATTATTATTATTATTATTATTATTATTATTCTTATTATTCTTATGGTGAAAAAGCACCACAACAATGCCACATTGATCTATCATTCATTCACTTGAATCTAACGACATGGGCTGAATATTCGGTGGATGGCTGGTGCCTGTAATAAGAATAGATTAAACGCATAAGCATGCTAAATTGGCTCTGTCATTTGATATAAGCAATGGGATGCCCGCGTATGCGTGTATATCGGTTGGCACATGCATAATGTATTCAATTCCATCCAAAGAAATGCGAATTATAATGGAAAACTTTTCCCATTCAAAACTGAAATGATGGGCTCAAACGAAATGAAACATAAACCAAAAAAGTGGAATGAAGTCATCGCTCTCAGCTCAAATTCGATGCGAGACAGTATCAATTTTGAGCCATTTGGTATAATACAACATACAACATATATTTACATATTCAGCCGTAATTCGGATGGTGAATGAGTCGAGAAAAACATGATTACGCAATTATCAAATCGTTTTGAGTCAATTGTTATCGGAGATTTTATGGTAACCGATTCAAACTAATATATATTCAACATAAGAATAGAAAATCATATTTTTCATATCTGTGGAATTAAATCTTTGTCAAGATATGTTTAAAATATAAATGAAAAGCATCCGTAAATGAATGTCAGCATTTATATTTGCCTAGATAAATTTGCAAAAGGATTATTCACATTTATGTTAAAATGATTATTTTATCACTACTTAAAAAAAAAATATTAAACGGAACGGCATTTACAACAATTTTATCTGAGAAAAGACGAAGGAAACCAAAAGATATCATCACAACGGAATAGACCTGGGCCCGAACGGAAGGGCCTTTTACATATGCATGTTCAATTTTCAAAAATAGTTTGAATAATGGAAATAAGCCTTTTTCATTGGGCGAACAATTGTTGCCACCGGACTCTTTGACAATGTAATTTTCGAAACACATGAGCATCATTCATACATCATCCGTATTTAGTGATTTGTTAAACGTGTTTGACACTCGTGCTTAGGTAAATATGCAATTCACAATCGTAAAATATGTACAAACGAATCAACGATAAATTTTATCTCGATGGAATTTCTGTCGTGGGAAATAAGAATAGTTAAAATAGAAACCGTCAGAAAGATGAGAGAGAAAAAAATTGCAATTTCATAACTAAATGCTAACCGTACACGGGCATGAAGAAATAATCGACAAGATTCGTGATTCGCTATCTTATTTTTACTTTACGTGGCTATAGATTGAAATGATCATCATAACGATGATGGCTGAAAATCATTAAGCGAGTAGTAATACAAACGACCATACATCGGAAACTCGCCCATACAATGAAAAAGAAGACATTTTCCTTCCGTTTCTTTTCCCTTTTCTTTTCTTTTCTTTTCTTTTCTTTCTTTTTTTTTCTTATTTTCGTTCGAATCAATTTGAAATAAATGTCTGATGCAGATGAATTATTATCAAAGCATATCCTGTTCTTTCGTTCCAAATACATACGTATATATGCAATGAAATTGGTTTGTGATTTTAACATAAAATGTTCGCCCAATGTTGGGTATTTTGCTGTGTATCAAATGGAGAATCATTGCCATCGAGCCCACCTGACTATGAACTTAGAATGGAAAAGAAATTGTCACGTCATAGTCAATAAGTGAAAGCTATTTATCTATAGAATTTCTTTTTCTCTCCATATATTTCATATATTTGAATTATAGATTAGATTTCACGTGCTTTATTGTCTGCGTCACCTTCGGCCATAAACGAAATAATTCATTCAAAAGGTGATTAGTAATTTAATATTCCGATTTGGGCATTTTTTTTTTTGTCATTAATCTTTAAATCGATGGATTTAATATTGAATGGTCGGAGTTCGAAATGTTTCGAGATTCTAGATCATTAAATGCTTGCTGACCATATATATAAATTATCCAATCTATGGTCTTTAACGATTCTTATCATTGTAAATATTGAATTTAGGATGCATAAAATGATTGCTATAAATTCGTTTTGCCAATTGTAATACTGGCCAATACGTAAGACGACTCAATGGCAAAATCTTTTTATCACAAACCTCACAAACGATCCTAATTACCGATCGCTTTAACAAAATTTTCGGTCGTTTAGTACATGTTAAGTGTGCTTAGTGTGAAAAAATTGGGGGAAAAACGCTGTGGTTTGGCTCTGCTTCGTTCCACTTTCGGTTCTGCTCTATTTCACCTTTGTCAAATTTTTGGTTCAGACGATGGTGTCAGCACTAAATTTATTCAATTAATTTTTCAACAATTTTCCTTCATGAAGATTTTTCAGGTCGTTTTTGCACACGCTCAAACACATATACATATGAAGAATATAGAATACAAACAAAAGCATTTGCACGAATCACAGAAGTTTTTGCTTTAATTACACTTCTTGAGACATTTAAATGAACTTTAGTAATGTGAATTGTTAAACAAATGCTTACCAAGAAATTCGTTCGCGAAAATGGCCACATTTGAAAGGCCATAATGTTCAAAATGTACATCATTACAGATAATTTAATATGTAATTGAAATTCTAATCGGTACTGAGCGGTTACACGCCTCAACCATTGACTGTTTAATCCATTTCATTTGAACAATTGTCTATCTTATGTTCATTGACATTCAGAACGTTTGTTGCGTGATGAAATCGATTTTTCTTCGTTTAGATAGTGTTCCCGTTGTTCGATAGCATCGAAATGGGGATGCTTCGATTCATTGTCTCAATATCCGTTTTTCTATACACATTATTTTTCTCCCTCTTTGTTTAGCATCTTTCAAAGCAACAGTGGCACGTCCAATCCCCTAAGTCAAAAGCCTATACACTTTACAAACAGTTCATGGTACCTCGTCTCTGTGAGTCGTCCAATAAATGAAATCATTTCTTAAAATTACAAACTCATTTTGTCACATAAATTCGTCAGCGTGATGCTCAACTTAGTTACAGGAGTGGATACAACAATACGGAAGGCAGAAAAAAAAAGAAGATGAAAACATTAACATTCGTTATTGACTAAATAGACAAATAACAATCAAATTCATTGCAAAATGCCAATTGAAGGAAATAAACACAGTCAAGAGGCAAAGGGTATGAGACACCAGATATGGATTGATCGTCATCTTGACGAAAAAAGGGAGAGTTCAAATTGTAAGATTGACTCTTTCGCTGAATTGAGTTTTTGAATAGAGAAAAAATGGAGAACCATTTGATTGCCAAATGTGCAACAATACATATAAGCCCAAAGGAAATTTCCACATCAAATTTCCGCCAAATTAGAGTAAATGAGAAATTGAATGGAACAATGTAATAAAAAAGCGACATTTTTATACACAAGACAGAAATAAAAGAAAAAAAGGAAGAAAAAACACGGGGATTTTCTGTGAATTTCGTTTTTGATGGCCAATTACAATGAGGCTGTAAATTGTAAGCGGTAACATCGGATCCATTTATCTACGCTTTGCTAAATTTTGCTCATATTTGTCTAATTCGTATTTATTTTTTTTTCAATGTTATTATTCTCTGGTTGTATGCACTTTTATTCATTCGGTCCAAAATTCCAAACTGTATCCGAACGTGACCTCGTTCTCATGCCGATTTGAAAGTATTTTAATTGAATAAATTAGGAAATTTTCTTTTGAACGATTAGAAAGAAAAATCAACAATAAGAGAGAAAAGAATTTTATTTATAGCTGCAAGTCCCCACTAAGTCTTTAGAGCTCGTTTTTGCTCTCCTTCGGCAAAAGCAAAAGAAAAATTCTTAATGGATTTTTGAATGGGAATACGGAAAATCGTTGCTATACTGATTGCGGAATCGTGAAAAAAAAAATACTTCAGCAAACAAAGATATTTAAAAGAGGAACTAAGTCTTTGAAAGTCATAAATATATGACGTGGCGGCCGTGGGTTGGCAGATAATAGGAGAAAACAGCATCGAAAAAAGGGTTGCACTAACGATTTTGCGTCTGCAATGAAAAAAAGAGTTCTATTCCGGCATTGAATTTTCTTTCGACAAATAATTGAATGATACGGAAGCCGGGAAGGGAAACTGAAAATGGGCATCGAAAAAAACAATGAACAGGAGAAAACATCCCCAAAATATTTAAAATAATTTTGTTTTTACTCCCTTTTCTTCTTTCAACTTTAAGTTATAAAATCGCTTTACCACGTATACATATATACATTTATAGTTGTAGCAGCTCTAACTCGGTGTGCGATGGGTCTTATGCCTTATAATTTGGACCATTCAAAAGCTTGTGCAAATCCGTAGGTCTGTCTTTTTTGTTTGGCCCAAGATTCGACCTCGGCACAGGGTAGGCTTTCAAAAATTTCAAAGTTTTGCTTGATGAATAAACAAAAAAACAAAACATCTTTGTTTGATGTGAAACATTAAGTTATAGTGTCTTGACACTTTTCGTTTTCTGTATTTTATTATAGTTTTTCTCATAACAAGATAATGTGAAGAATAATGTAAACCCGTTGAAAAATTGATACTATCGCACACCAAGCACCACTAACGAGTTTAGCTTGGCAGTGAATTTGAATTTATTGTGCTCAAATCGATATCATGACACTCTGTCAGATACCAAACAAAATTTATAAAATGAAATACAAATTTATTAAAAGGATGACTTCTTCATTGAAAGCATCGTCGGGGCTTCATCGAAATTTCAATTTTATTAAATGAAATTGATTTTCGATTTGAAATGGGATATTACGTTGCCACTGCCACCGAATGATATTTTCCCGATAATTATATTCGGTATTTGAACTGCAAATATATCTCGTTTGGCTATGCTACTCTTTTAATAATCGATCCTAATATATCTACATGAATAATGTTTTCGGGTGTTCCATCGAATTTTAAACCAAAATTTCCTTTTTTCCAAATCCCCTACACTCGCGAGCCAAATTACGAGTACATTAATTCATTCGCTCAAATTTAAAAAAGAAAAAGAAAAAGATTACGTCAATTGTATAAACGCTCCGATTTCAAAGCAAAATAAAATATGTATAAGCAATCTTTGGCTTACTAAATCTCTGCCAATAACATAAATGAAAAATTGAAAGATTGTAAATCGCGTTTTTTAGGGCAAAAGGAAAAGTGAATGCCATCCAAGCTCGTCTAGAAGTGTGAAAATGAAAACCATTTAGCCCAGACAATTTTGAAAGCTATTTGTATGATTTAGTAATAAAATGCACATTGTCATAGATTATACACTCTTTAGATATATCCGCTTCCATAGCTACAGCAATCACCTTACAATATAGGCTGCCTCTTGTTAGTTCCATTTTGGATTTGGTTTATGTTGCGAACTGCAAGCACTGGGACAGACATAATTTCTGTTTTTCATGGAAAAAAGGAAAGATTTTGGCAAAATTTAAATGAATCATATCTTCGCCCAATGTAAATATTTTCGTGCTCAAAAACAGCCAGAAACATAAACGAATAAAGAAAAAGAAATCAACAAATGCAAACATATATCAATTGAATTCGTGTTTTGAATTAAGGCGCCGGTGAATGGGATATTATTAAAATTAAATTCTGAACAAGAACTTGCTTTACACTTGTTGGCCGTTAAACAAGATTCATGTGAAATGCTGCATCGCTGAAACATTACGATTGCTAACGCTTTGCAAAAAAACGGAATTTTACTATTGTTTTGTTGGATGGTTTTGTTTTTCCGAGGCCCATTACACGATTTACAAAATGACCGTGGATGTGTTTGCAAATTTTTTCTTTAATCCATAACTCCACAATGCGTCTTTGGATTTTTCGATGGTAATTTTGTTCAAAACGGTGTTGGATTGATGTATCGATTGGTATATCAATGGATATCTTAAGTCTATTTAACGTGTTTTTATTGTAAAGAGACTGGTGGTATAAGACCCGCAATACTCGAATATATTATACATTTCCAGATTTGTTTCATATTCTTAATAAATAAAGATAAATCTGCAAACAAGAACATATCAAAATGGCATGATAAACGTTGAACTCTCACAATATTTTACTATTGATAGCATTTTCTATTGAATTACATTGAGTTTTCGTGCTCTCCATAGTTATATTCGTATTAATTTATTATTTGCTAGTTGTAGATACTTTTGCTTCATCTTTGTCTTTTTTCTTTCTCCTTTGAAAATTAAATCGATAATAATAATCGATTCAGGAGCAAAAATTTCATGGAAAATGAAGAGATAAAACTTCCAAAAGAATTGTTCGTGCGTGCAATTTGAAAAAAAAAAAAAAAATATTTATGTATCCCATTTTGAACGTTACCAGTCCCAAGTAACATCAAAATTGTTGTTTATTTTTCAATTGATTTTCGAATGTGTTATTTTGCTATTGTGAATATTGTTTATCACATTGGTATCTATTATCTGTTCATTCGTTCCCGTATTTTATGTGTGAATAGTGAATACCGTTTCGGAATTGAACGTTATTTACGATTTATCTTCGTTTGCACGAATTCAATCCACAATTTTTTCCCCGTTTTTATGCTGGGAATTGAAGGAACGCTTGTAAATGGCATTTCAAATGATACAAGTTATATGTGTCGCATTCGATAGTCATGTATTCATTTGAGATTCGTTTTCAATTCTCTTTATTTTTCACTAAAATGTAAGTGTATGGATGATGAAATTTGGTATGTTGCGGTAGCATCATCACATCACTGCTTTTAAGCTATAAACAATGAATACAAAATTTGCAGGAAAATGACTGAATCAAGAGAGGAAAATCAGTGTGGGAACACGGAAAAAAGTACACAAAATAAAAATAAAAAGAGGAAGAACAATTTATGGTAACGGCTCAAAACAATTTTCACAATATTCCCTCGTCCTCTTAAAATCGAGGGAAGAGAAAAAACCTAAGACATGCACCGACAAATATTAATGTAAAACAAAATCATGTGTGTCAGAATGAATGTTTGAATTCGTGTGGATGTGAATACATATCAGTGTGTATCGTATCTCCACATCAGGAATATACTATCAACTTTTATTATCTTCATTTGGCCCGTTTCTTTCTATTATCAGGTAACTAAATGCTAAACGCTATTGAATATGACACGGATGCGCCGTATACACATTCAACCGAAAGGCAATGTTTCATTGTTGTTTTTTTTTATTGTTCTTCCTGCTCTAATAGCATTTGTTTGAGCGTATAGTGAATATTTTATGAGGTTCGGTCGAAATTGTTTATGTTTTTTGCTACCACTAGCATTAAACAAAGATGGCAACAATTGATGGGACGAAGTAGAAGCATGAAAAAAATTGTTTCATCGAGTAGATGATCTACTCAAATAGAGTTATTTCGATAATATTATTTATTTTGTAGAAAAAAAAAAAGAAACACATAACTATATTGTTGCATAAGCTTCCACTTGATGAGCGCTACTAATGCTATTAAAATGAGATTATTGCGTTTCTTTTCTATCTCTTACTTTTGATTCGGTTCTATTTCGTTCCGTTGTGATTCCCGATTCCGTGTATAAACCATTCTCATTTATCGTTTGGCTTGGATAAAATGTTCACCAAATTATGTGAAAACGCATTTACAATCAAAATGAGAATGATTTTTCTTTTTCGGTATTTTATCTAAATGCCATTGGGGATCCTTCATATACAGTATCATCATATTTTTTTAAATATTGTCAATGTAAACTTTTTTCGTCTAACTTTGTCCGTTGTCAGCGCTTCCTTCGGACAAGATCAAACCGCTTCTGACAAATGTTAATGACAGACTGTACACATTATTGCATATATGTTATGGAAACAAATTGTATAAATCCATTTCTTAAACGAAAATAATGAAAATATTGAAAAATTCGTGTCATAAAAATCTTATTTCAAATTGATTTGAAGGAACATGTTTTGATGAAATTAAAAGTTTATTGTGTTGACTTGGATTTGGATTACATCTGTATGAACTATGTTCGAATGACACCAGATACAATGTGTTGATTTGTTCATGCTGTTTGCTGTATGTAACTTTGCCCGAACGTGGAGCTTCGAGCGTTCATTTTTCACCAAATACGTCGGTACTGTCCATATAAAGATTCCGTCCTGGTCGAGTGAAAATGGCTAACGGATTCATTTTCTGATAGGCATTTATTCTCTTTCGGACGCAACAAATTTAAATTAAATATTTTCGGAAAATATCATTTGCATGACAATGAATATATCAAAATTGAAAAAATGCAAGAATTTCATATTTTAGTAGAGGAAAAGAAATAGACTTTTAGGCGCACACAATTTTCTTTTGGTTTTTTTTATGATTCTCAAAATTGCACAGAACATTTTCATAAATAATAATATGTCAAATGAATTGAAAAAAGTTGATAGCAAACTAGCAGCAAATAGCAACCATAGTATCATTTGCTGTGTAAAGCGTAAAAAAAATTGAATGTGATATTGTTGAATACGGTACCATTAAAGTATAATATTCAGCAACAAAAATCAAGAATACATAAATTCCATTAAATTAAAATTATTTTATTCCGTTTAAGTTTTTAATTAGAAAAAGGGAATATGGAAGATAAAAATGAGAAGCGATAAATGAACCAATCCCGTGCCTGAGCGGGTTAAACAACAAGAGAAAAGTAGATATTCAATTGAAAGATGAAAAAGTTCTGAACTTTATGAATGCAAATGATAGAAGAAGAAAATCGTATGACGTGTTCAGTGTTCAGCGTTCAGTATACACAGTATACAGGCTCATGACAATGACCCAATATATTTTTTCTCTCTTCATTTTGAATTTGAAAGCGGAAACAGCAGACAATTAACACTGTGAAAATTGTTTTCCTTTGGTATGAAAACTTATTAATGAACGTCACCAAACATTCATTCTGTGCTACATATTTCAGTTGAGCCTCTGTGGTTAAATTTTGTATGTGAGCAAACATTTTTGCAATGATAAACCTTTTGTACATTGTACACATGATAATAATTGCACGAAACATTATACACGACAAATTGATGACAACGCGAATAGAAATTAAACTTCGTTCACATCCGAATTTGATTTGCTTAACAAATTTTTAAAGTGACATTTATTCGCATGGTTGCCTAACATACATTGTTCATCATCACCTATGCATGATTTTAATGTCACAACATTCACGTACGCTCGCCCTATTGCAATCAAGTGAATGTTTCACGAATCCATTTTCAATTCTTGTTTATGAATATTCAAAAACTTTTGGAAAAATCCTAAAACTCCATTTATAATCACAGTGACAAAGTTATTAAGAATTCAGAACTTAATCTACGGCAAAAGTTTTTGCACTGCTTTCATTGTTTTTGGTTTATCGTATTTTGGAAATAGAATGTAATGACATGCGTTATTTCTACTTACACCAAATGCACTGAATCGCTTTCGTCGTGGATGCAGGTCTTGTTTGTTCAAAAACACTTCGGATTTTGGTCTCGGTGGCTTTTTCGGTCGCATAATAACTCTGGTTTCTTCACGAATATCTTCATCTAATAATTTACTATCGGATGAGACGGATAATTGTCGTTGCACTCGATCATGATCATTCGCACCCGACCAATCTGTAAAATAAAGGAAAAATAAAATAAAATTCAATTAAAATGATCCAAATAGTTTGATGAGAATTTTAATTGTAAATGAATTTTTTTCGTACACAATCGATTTACATTGTTATACATATTTGTAAATTGTGAGAGTATGAAAAACATATAAAACAAAAATTGAATTTGGAACATTTTCAGACAATCAAATGCTACATGAAGAACTTTTGGAAGCGAATAAAATGAGAATTGGCAGTCTTTCAATGCTTTTTTATCCAAAACAATGGGTATTCATTAAATCGACGAGAACAATTGGAATGAAAAGAGGCACTTGAAAATGTACTGGAACCTGCGGAAAATATAAAATTTTTAATTGGATTTTTTTTTTTTTAAATAGAGTTGAATTTAATCCCAAAAATTCCATTTTATGGGCATGAATTTGATTGTCGTCCGAATGAAATATTTTCTGGAATAAGCAAAATAATCACAAACATTACCATCAATTAAGTTTTACATCGACAAACCGCTATTATATTTTATACAATAAATATTTCGTTGGAACCAATAATATTATAGTATACAGAACGATATTATTAACGATATATTTTGATTGCATTCAAATTAACATTCAACCATTGAAAATGAATTTGAAAATCCTTTTGATTTAGGCCTGCCACTGGACAGTTGTGAGCTGTAAAATTAACACATTATTCACTAGCATGTGTGTCATGCCGATGAAAACCATATGAAAAATCCATTTTTCTCTTGTTATAATGCTCGAGAAACATCAATTAGAAAGTCAAATTGAGTATTAAATGGTTTCAAATTTCAAATATGTTCAAATATTCGGTTAACCGACATCGCGAATACTTTTAAATACTCTCATCTCATGCGCTGTAACATTAAAAGCAAAAAAAAAAAAGCGGTTTCCTTTTTGCCGCAATGTTTGTGGCGAATAATTTTTCGAAACAAGATATGTGTATCTTCGATGGTAAATGCTTTATTTATGTAAATATACTCACAATTAATATGATAATTTTTTGTTTGCAAATTGTAATGGAAAAGTTTTTGTTCTGACAATTACCGCACATGAGAATGAGAAATGAAACCCAAATCATTTTGTCATGTGAACCGAATGCAATATTACGATATAAAATTGTGTCAACAGTCAATAGAATCTTACCGAAAAGATCGACCAAGAGTGGGTGACAGAAAGTGTAGAAGGAAGAGAAGGAAAAACCATAACGAGGCAAGAAAAATCTATTTTTATTTCAATTCACGCAATTTTTGTTTGTTTTTGTACACCATTTAATGTAGCGCAGCGCTAATGATGAAAACAAGCAAACAAAATCTAAATATTTGCACAAATCTGTCAAGCAAATGATATTAATAATAATAAAATTTCAACAAAAATTGTGTGTCAGCGAACATTTTAATCATAATAATTATGGAAAATTGATCCAAATGAACTGAATTGAATGGAATCAAATTTAAAAAAAAAACAGCTTATTTCAATAGCAAAGAGATAAGACGATTCGATCGGATGTGTACAATACACGTGTAATGCCTGTAGGATGGTTGGAGCTGAGTCATGAAATTTTTTTTTAATATTAAACCATTTATGTCATAATGTTATAATCAATATGTCAACATTTTATTCGATGCTGGATACAATGCCCGGCTGTTTCAATGCCGGGAGAATTGCTGACAGTGATTTTATATAATGCAAATGATGGTTATCAGAGTTCTGTGCCATTTTATACGTAGCCATTGAAAATTGCATTTTCTATGTGACATTATCTGTTTTTGACTCTCTTTGCATAATTATATTGTAATAATGGTTAACATTTGCAATTTGCATGCAGCCGGTACATATAACCCGACACACTTTGTATGCGTACACTCAACACAATATCCAAAATATGATTTCGAAATATAATAGCGAATAAGCATTTGTTCAATGTTCAACATATGGTTCTGGCATTAAGTTCAATCGACTATTGTGCGAACCGAATTCAGAATTCAAATGTCTCGTACCACAAAAACAAATAAATAATTTCCGTCATTTTACCGATGGCAATTCGAGCAGCTTCATTACACTTTATAAACTCAACGATCAAAAACTAACTGAAATAGTGTGTCACATAAGAGGCATTTTTGGTTATTTGTCGTTGTGCAATTGAGCATTGAAAATATGAACCAAAGGTCAATTTATTCATTGAAATATTCAAAGTGATTGCAGCTTGTTGCTAACCGTCAAATTGTTTAAATATTTTTTATATTTGTGAGTATGCCGAATGTCCAGTGTTTATTCATACGTATCAATTAATAATGCTGACGCAAACGATTTTATTCATTCAAGTGCAAAACTCAGCTGAAAAGAGAATAAAATTATTGATTTGCCTGACATTTGTTTTTGGAACAGTGTGCACTACACCATCGCAGTTTCATTTTGTTTCAAATTCATTCTCTATCATTCCCGTTGGAAATTTCCATCGATGAAAATTTGTTGAAAACTACGACTGAAAAAATTGAAAATTAAATTCCATTTTCATATTACATAAATTTAATGGTCAAACATCCGCATTCGAACAAGCAATGCCATCTTCAAACCAATTGTGACATTTGATTGTTGTTATTGTGGAGACAGGAAAAACCATTGAAACATTGAATAATAACATTGTGGTACAAATCAGAAGTGAATGACACGTGAGACATTCATTGAAGGGGACGAAAACAATTCATTATTATTATTTTTTATTTGTTATCTGTTGTCTGTTGTTTGGTTCGAATGTGATTAATTTGAATGAACCGAATTTCCATTTAACGATGAATGTGGTAATAATTATTGACATCAAACATCGGATATAAACTTAGGAGTTTCTCATCAAATTTTTGTTGTTTGTTTTTTTTGCTTTTCTTTTTTTGAATGAATGATATCAGTTTCATTCTTTCGGAGAATATCGGAGGGTGTTTCAATATCAATCTCGATACTGAGATAAAATCATTGTGTGATCCTTCAGCCATACAATCAGTTGTTAGTTCGGAACACATACCGAATTCAGTTGCTTAACAACAAAAGAATAAATAAATAGAAAAATAAGGAGAAAGAGAATGAATTCAATTGAAATGTCTGCATATTGTTTGATGGATAAAAAGAAATTGAACAGGAAATTAGGTCGTTACTCAAAGCTTTCAATTTGTTAAGAAAATGGATTTAAATCAAGCATGAATGATTCAGTTTGTCTTTGTTAGTTCCGTTCAAGTGAACGTATTTTTTGGAAATGATTTGATGAAAGAGCAAAAGTTCGAAAGAGCTTCATTTCATAAAGTTACATAAAATTGGAGGACTTTAATAATGATTCGCAGTGTTGAAAAAAAATGCTTGTTTGTATGTATATTGAGTCAATGGAAAAACCATGAACCGAACTCCATTGTGTATGACTCACCAAAGATTTTGTATGAAATGGATTTCTGTTGTTTTATTCAAATTCAGTTTTTTGCCCCTGAAAGCCAATGGCGTTTCATTAATTGCAGCCATTTTTGTTTTTCATTTGCCAATTTTTCCTTTTACATTCGCCCCGAATGCCCCACATCAATGCAAATGTAATGACGATAACAAATTGATTTACCTAAAAACGAAGTTTTCTTCGTTTTTATTGTCGTCTAATTAGAATTCCTTTCATATATCATTAACCTTGATAACGCTTCTCTCCCCCCCTCATTAACAGATTATTACTTTTATGCTATAATCGCAAACGGTACGTGCATTATGTTCAAAACACACGCTATTTGACGTTAACTTTGGAGACAAAATTTTCCTTTGGCGATTAGTGAGAATAAATTGATTGCTCGAATAGGCTGACCGTTTATAATATCAATTCGGTTATTTTTTTCAATTATTTTTAAATCGCCAATATTTGGATGCCAATTTATTGGATGACTTTTTTTTTACGGAAGCTGTAAAATTATGGCAAAACGAAAGCGAATTAAATCCAAAAAAAATAATCCAATTTATTATTTGTGCCCAGTGACCAGTGCCACTATACCACCAGTGCCTACTATACCAGTGCCGGTATATCCGGACATTTGAATGATTCTCATTAATTGTTTCGGTTCATTATCTTTTCAACGGCTTTGTATGGCGATGACCATTCATTTATCATTTTATTTTCGTGCATTGGAATGAAATTAAATAATATTATGTCCATTACCGACTGCCGAATTCACCAATTCATTATTATCAGTTTCAACAAATCGTCGACAGTTATAAACGAGCATCGCATTAAAATAAATCCAACGAGAAACAATTATCGAATTAAATTAATAAATTTGGATAATCTTTTTCTATTGAACAAATAAAGTATGATTTTATAGATTGTCGTCTTTGAGTCTCAATTGCTGATCTGGCTGCACATTCATTTTCGAAATTACATTGATCAAGAAAAAAATCACACTGGCAAATCACAATATATCCATTGAAGTCCATGAACATGAACAATATGAACGAAAAATATGCAAATTTTTTCGATTTATTCCTGATTGAGCAGTGAAAATTTTCAATTAAAATTTTAAATTGTTTTTCATATTGTAATATACATTATGATGAGCTCGTCTAAAAATACAGTTTCGGATAATGTTATCCATTCAATTTATTAATTCCATCAATGGTTTTGGGCGAATCCACTTAAATATTGAAAGCCATGCTCTTGATTGTGGATAGTGAACAATTTTATCGTAAATTATAAATTCATTTAAATTCAAAACTAATCGCTTGGCAAAATTCGACTCCTACCATCAGAGATGCTTAAATTTTCAAACGAAAAAAAGGAGGAAAAAATTTGTTTCAATGCATTGAATTCAATCCAATATAAAAATTGCTCATTTATAAAATGAACATTGCATTACACATTACAAATAGAAACTCAATTAGTCTTTTATCACTGTAATCAAAACAGAAGAAAAAAGACCCGTTGCTGTTTTCAATAAATTCAACAACAATAATCATCGTTGACAAGTTGAGAAACCAACAAATGTACATTGTACTTAGTGAGAATACATACCGCATATTGTATTATGAATTATGAAATATGTATTTAAAAGACACCTTTTAATTATTAAATCACAATATATTCACAGCTATGCAAAGCAAGTAATAGAAAAGCGTATCCAGCTTACTTGTTTCACGGCACCTTCGGTTCGTTTTTTTTTCAAATGTTTGTTGCATTGTTGGCCATGGAGCTTGTAAAATGTTTCATGAATTTGTACAAAGCTTTTTCAAAACCACAACGCATGTATAGTTTTATTAATAAATGTGACATCAGTTTTCGTTTACCAATGTAACACCGTTTTTTTCTCTATTTGCTTTAATTTATTAATATTTTGTTCGTTACATTTGGACACTTCCATTGAAGCTTCCATGTAATTCACTTTTTCATATTAAACACTAAATAATCATTTATCCGTTTCCATAGTTGATGTGTGCGCAAAGTACCATGAACCTGTCGAATCAATATCAATTGTTGTAGTAGAATGTTGTATTTTTGATTATTACAGATTTTTTTCATTGACATTATGCAATATTTTGGATCAAATGAATCGACCACCATTAAATAGGCTATTCATGCCTTTTAATTCGGCATCATTTGAATGATTTTATTGCCTTTATTGAATTTTGGGGTTTTTTAAGTTGAGGCCCCGGGAAAAAGTCAAAATATATTACATTGGAATTTGATTGTGTAGGTTTAGGTATATGTGGGCTTTTCGGTTCTGCACACTGCATTTGTTCGAATATATTTTTGACTACATTTTCATTTTTGTTGGATGATGGCAAACGATGCGCAATCGCAACAATTACAACCGGCTGACCCAAATACCCGTTTCATTGTTGATGCACAAAAAATGATAATAATAATAATAATAATAATAATAATGATAATAAAAAACGCCATCACATATTTTGAATTACCATATTATTGTCTTCGTTCCGAATCTCTTTTTCAATTCTCGCTGATTATTATTATGCGGATATGTGTGTGGCGGTTTGTGTATTTTCACTAAAACTTCCAATGCAGATTCACAAATTCATTCAGAATACTTTATTATTGCGTGTCTCTCAAGATATTTCAATGGATTCATGTGCAAATAGCCTGAAACTATGAATTGCAGTGTGCACACTTTTGTTTGCATCTTATTGCATGATTTAGGTTGCTTAGTAGCGCATTAAACAAAAAATTGATGATAAGATAAAAACCAAATAAGTTTGTAGGTTAAAACCAAATAAGTCTGTGATGCCATCAAACATCTAGGTCAAGCGAATTCGTTGCAATTTTTACAATTTTTAACCACACATTCCTGTATTGCAAAGTGTTCATAGTGCACAGGATAAAGTGGAAATAGCTCGAACTCTTTGGGAATTTAGAATGCCCTTCAATTATTCAGATCTCTGTTTGTTCACCATGTTCCATATTTGGTGTGGCGAAAATGGTATATTCAACATTTTCATGGTTCTCATAACGGATATTGAAGTTTCAGATTTCGTATTATAACTGAAAACTCGATGCAGACGATGCTATCTGATAAGTCACAGTTTACTAGATGCTTCATTACAATTTGCCAATTCCGCCAATTTTCCCTTTTACATTCGCCCCGAATGGGCACATTTTTCATATTTTGTTTTTTTTTCACTCAACTTTTTATTCTTCATTTTCAAAAATGAAGAGAAAGCGAGAATCTGTTGAACGAAACAACTTAATATATTTGGGTGTGGAAATAATTTTCGTAGCGTGGATTCAGTATTCGGCAGTCATACGCACGGTAAATTTTAATCGCTTTTTTTGCTTTTTGGATTTCAAATTCCAAATGATTTATCGATTGTAACATTAAATAGACGCATTGCAATGAAAAATTAAACGAGATAAAAGAAAATACTCAAATTAGATTGGTTCAATGCCCAGTGCCCAGTGCCCAGTCTAGTTACTTAGTGACTTTTTGTTCCTGGATTCTCCGACTACAAATTCGGATTGCACTTCTATTCATCATAATTTGACACTTTTAGCACGTAAACGTCATATTTTCATGGAAGCTCCTCTTTTCAGATAAACGAATACAAAGAATCGGAAAGAAAAAAAATCCACTAAAAATAGTTCGTGATCATAATTTGAATGTTTATGTCCTCAGCAAACAAATCATTCAAATCGAATTCGGATTTGAAAATAAAAGGAAATGATGCCAAGGAAACGTTACGACAACATGGAGATTATGAATAGATGAATGGAAATGAGTTTCAATGGGAAATTCAGAATGAAGAGTGGTAATGGCAAGAGTGTTGTGTCTGCATTAAATGATGAAGAAACTCGTTTTGGAAAATAGCCGGCACACAATAAATGCAAGAAAAAAAGGTTTAGTAATGGCCTTAATGGTTAATGGCAGTTGTTAAGATCTTCACTCATTATCATCAACATCCCATTATCATTATCATTGTTAGTCTTCTATTTTTATTTTTTGGTGTCACTCACACTCCTTTCAGTATGTTTGATTGCCTAAAACCGGCCACAATGAGATATTCCTTTTCATACGAAAGATTAACGCATTTATCTTGTTACTGCTTACTTTTACTTTAGGTTTATTTCCTTCTTTATTCTCAAAAATTTCCACTTTGGCCTTTCCCTAGAATAAAAAAATAAAAAAAACGAACGAGAGTCGTTCCTTTTCATTTCACTTTGTTTCGTCATCACTTTCGTTCTGACTCAAACTCTCACTTTCCATTCTTTTCTATTTGGTTGTAGCTTTCGAGTTTGTTTCTTTTTTATTTCCGTGCTTGTTATATTATTTATTCATCATATCTTATTTTTCCGAATTTTATTTGCGAACAGCGAAAACCTAAACGGAGTTCCGTACAGTTTTTGGTTTTTTTTTCGGGCATAGACCGATAAAAATAAACGCTATTCATAATAGATTAGGTTTTGTTGAATAATAATAATAAGTAATAATATAATACACAAATCCATCTTGTTCATAATATTATACCAAACAAATTGTTAGAAGTAAATAGAAACCAAATCACAAGTCATGCCAACAATAAAGGCATTCGTATTTTACCACCAAATGATTCCATCGCGATATTCAAACTAATTTACTTTATTCTTCTTTCTCTAATTTATTTTAAGAAAAGTTTTTCTATTAAAAGAACAAAAGTGGGAAGTTCTTCTTTTCGATCTAATATTAATACAATATTTATGATTTCAATCTTCAGTGCCTACGCGTCGTTGTCTTTTAAAAGAAACCAAAGAACATAATTTTATTTATGACCGCTTTAAAGACATTGCTGTTCAATGTCTTATATTTTTCAAATTGAAAGCCCAGAGCTCAACTCGAAACCAATAACTTTCTTAAAAAAAAAAAAAAAAAATAGAAAAAATAAGAATCAAATTGTCATGGGAATTTGTTTCGTGTTCGTCAATGATTTAGTTTGACAGTTGCTGGTCATAAATGTGAAAAAAAAAAATATTTTGAACAAAAAACAATTGCCATTAAATTCATTCAATAAAGTAAACAGGGGAAAATGGATTGAAAATCAAGATTTTCCATTAAATTATTACATTGTCATTGGTAAATACAGAAAGGGGAGTCCATTCGTAGCCTCATGTACTAAAATTCTCAAATTCATTTCATTTCACATCATTTTGGTTCGTTCGTGGCTATGTTTAGCTGTTTGACTTTATCGTTATTTGTTTGGTAGGCCAGTCGAAAGCAAAATGGAAAAATATACTTATATTTTCAAATTCGTTTGCGTGCAAGCAGACAGAATGCATTGTGATTCAAGCAGCCAATTTCTTATTGTGTTTGTTTGTAACTCCTTTTCACTGAATTTTCCACACTTTTGATAGTGAGTGTACAGTGTACAGTTGTACATTGTACATATGTGGTCTGATATAATGGTCTATACTGTATATGTGACGCTTCATGAGTGTATCGTAAATGCGCAAAGTCTACTGGATGAAATGTCAAAATTCAGCCGAAGATATTCAAATTCAATCTGTATATCGGAATTAACTTGTCAATAATCCGTTTCACGGAATAAACTCATAGAATTTAATCCGATGATTTTTTTGTGTGTGTAATCGACGATGCCAAAAATGTAAAGACAAAAACCATCGACCATTACGATAAACACAATTTTGACAAACATAATAAAAATGATGGCGTCCAAACTTTAAACTTATCTTCCCATCTATGGCATCTATACATAGAGAGGAAAAAGTGTAAAATATGTACAATGTACAACAATCATATTGCCAAAATTTGGGCGACAATTCGCATAGCATGGCCTCAAAATATTCATAGCTAAAATTTAGCAAATAAAATAAACGAATGGCATGGCATTTAGTATATCATTTACGTGTTTGACCAACAACTGTAAACAGAAAAAAAAGATCCATCAACCCAACTCATTATCAACCAAACAATGTGCATATTCTAAATTCATATTTATTTATTTTAGATATGTTGAACGATCAACGATTTGTTATCGTACCGCCTCTTCATATGGATTCGAATATTAAAACATTGAACAATGAACATTAAATAAAATAAATTAACTGCCTTGTGGCAATATCCATCATATAGAATGCATGTGGATCATTTGGAAAAAGTTTGACAATGGACACTCTTGCTATCGGAGTATATTTTTGTATGTTATGTATTATGGATGTGTATAATAGGCTTATAATCCAAAAAAGACAATCAATGTGAGACACATTAATGATATACGAAAACCAATCGCCAATGTTATTCGTAATTTCTAACGTACAAATTTCTGTCGTTTTCTTCGATGTAGTCCATGCCAGAGAAGAAAAAAAACAACCATAAAAATTCAAATATTGAACACAATCAGTTTTATCGGCAAGAAATTTGATTTTGTCTATATTATTCACATTCGAAATAAAATAATGTTTGCTTCAAAAAGCGTACGAGTGTCAGGCTGGCTAACTAAATGGGCAACGTTTGTTTTGATTTTTGTCAATGGGCCACAATTCTAGGGCATATTTTGATAGAGTGAACAATTGAAAAATTGGATATGATTCATTGACTGCAAACGTTCGTAAAATATTAGGATGATTAATTTTAGTATTATATGGGCGATGGACGCATGAGTCTTGTATATATACATAATCCAATGACCAACCAATGTTATTATGAGTTAAGTTTTTTTTTATTCACACATAATTGACATTTAAATCAAAATGATCACAGTGAACAATGAACAATGAGTGTTTATTGCCCAGTGTCCATTGCCACATATTCAAATCATAAAAACCAATCACCAAATAATGGAGATCGTTCATTTCCATAAATTGATATTCTTCGAATACACACATTGTTTATGTTCAAAAAAAAAATGAAACAAACATATTAACATAGACGAGGCGCTTATTTGACACAAATCCTCGTTTATCTTTAATGATCCAAAGATTTCTCCGAGTATTCATTTCGAGTTGATAGATTTTTTCGTGTTGTTATTGTTTGTTGTTTTTTTTTTCGAATCACCAACAAAAGTTAGGTTTCTCTTGTTCAACTTCCAAAAAGACCAATTGAAATGATTTCACGATGATCATTTATCAGTTTCAATGAAACTGGAAGGCAGGGGCTGTTCAGCCAATCGAATGTTTATGTGTATACTTTTTTTTTTTATAGATCAAATGAGCCACAAAGCATTTGCACGCCACATTATTCAAAAATGGATTTCATTTGCATTTTTATTCAGCGTTTCCTTTCGGGAAACAGAAAAAAAAATGAACAAAATTTATCAGCGGGCGAAAAATATAGCCTACGAAATTAATGACGGAGAAAAAACTGAATCGAATTATATTTATATTTTCTGTCGTATTTGGCTACCATATGTGTATTAGTGATTCAACATAGTATAGTCGCAATGAGCAACGAATGTTGAAAAAAAAAAGACAAGAATTATCAAAACTTTTCGATTTTTCGATGTGTCATAAAAGTGTGATGAATTTTCATTTTCCGTCAATAGGAAAAAGAACACACAGAAAAACACCAAAAATATTTCTTTAAAAGAAAACAGAGAAATGTGAAGATAAGAAAAAATATATGAAATTTACATGAGCTTAACTGAAATCATTTCAACATAAGCTGAAATGTTGTTCGATACGTATTGTATGGTTATCAGTACACCATATTCGTACCCAATTTTTTTTTTCAGTCTTCAACATTAACAATAATAATCACAAATTACCATCTGAGTTTTAAAGATATGTATGTACGTTGTGAATGTACCAGCATTTCACAATAAAATGAAATGACGCCGGGCAAATAAAATGTGTAGCTGCCATAATCCGATGAAGACAATTTTCCAAACATACAAAATCTTCTACTTAAAAATGCAAAAAAAAAAAAAAAACTTCCGCCTACACACAACTCATCAACCGTGAATAAATGGCTGAATATCGAGTCTGCGTATGTTTTTGAACTGTTTACAAATGCCTTGTTCTCAATTGTTCCTTCGGTTTCGTTTCTCTGGATCCGTTCACATAGTATTGTAATATTAGGAGCTAAAACATAAAGTGTACTTTAATGTTCATAAGCTTTTGATGTAAATTCTTGAATTATTATTATAATATTGAGCGATGTATTAAAAGGACTTGAAAACACTCATATATTATTACGTTTCATTTTATTTTTCCCGGTGAATATTTTTTTTTTTTTTTTCATTTAGTATTGGTCGCAGTCGGTAGACGAAATTGGGATTTGTATGTGCGTGGTTTTTAAAGAATGTTTGACATGGCATGCGGTGAGACATCAATTCACATTTTGTATATTTCAATAAGGGCTTACATAAATATTGCGCGTGTACACAGCACGATTATACTATTTATGGAGAATGAAGGGTGACTATTTTAGACTTTGAAAAATATTTTCAGAAATTCGGGCAAAATTAATAAATATGAAGAGGAAGCACAAGCTTTCGTATATATATATATTATATATATTCAAAAGGTGAATGTCGGCGGGTTGGCTGCCGGTAGTCGGTAGTCGGTAGTCAGTAAACGGTTTTCGGTGGACTTAAATTGCTATTATTAAATATATGATTTTAATGCTAAGTACAGCACTGTAGATGTCATGTACAAAGTCCCGTATTACAAGATCGATCCATTTTTACAACGAAAGAAAAAAAAAATCCCTTTTGACGCTTTAATAATACCAATTAATCATTTATGTACGGCTCATGAGGACGGCCATCGTCATCCATTCATCGACAAAAATGCTTTATTAGTTCAATGTTCAACGTTTGTTTTCGATTTCTACACCGAGAATCTAAATGATAAATAAACGACTCTAAATTTATACAACATGCGTTATTTATGGTCCCGAAATGATAACGAAATCATAAAACATAGAAAATATCTTGTACACGTTTATCGAAGACAAACACATACATACATGTAATATGAAAAAGGTATCTCAGAAAAGGAAACGAGGAGAACAGATGAACAATTCAGAATTAATATCCCAAATTATGATTGTGTGCTGTTGAGAACAGTGGTTGTTGCGTGCTCTAATTTCTATTTCCGTGCCATTTTGCTGATTTTTTGTACTTACAATTATATCATTCGCTTCCCGTTCATCGTTCATCCCATTTATTAAACCATTGTATGAATAATAAAGTGTAATTTTATTTGCTTAAAAAATATGAAAGAAGCAACAAAGAATGTATCATTAGCCTGATTTGCTTTCATTTCTGTTCAGCCTCAGCGTTTGACATCAATTTCAAAATAAATTGAAAGCTTTAATATAAATTAACGGTGGACTGTAGAGGTTTTGAATGAAAAGCGGAATTATTTCCGCTGATGACACCTGACTACCTTCGGTATATGATCGGTTATGCCTCTTAATGTTCGCACGTGCATGCCGTTAGTTTGAAGTTTATACGATTTTTCCATTTTTCATTTTATATTTCAGTTTAGCTATCATGTCACAATATCACAATATCGCATTAAATACGTATTTCGTATGAACTGTCTCAAATATCATTCAAATTCGCACAAACTAAATAATAATAATTTGACATTAACATTGTCGTCTGAGATCAGCAATGCACAATATACGGTACTCTTAAAGATGTCAGAAAATAATTGTCTTTGACTCTTGTCACCAATGCACAAATGTGAATATTATGTCAGGTTCGACATTAGTTTATTATTATTGTATTTCACATAATTTCAGATTATAATAAGAAGGAAGTAAAATGCAATCCAATTTGACTCTTTAAGTCAATAAATGCAATTAAACTTATGCCGTGAAACGGAAAACATTTGAAACGAACAAAAACGTATCGTAAATTGTAAATTTAAATTCAAAATTTATGCCAATTACATTCGAATGAATGATTAATGATTATATTATGAACAATATTATTATTTTTATCGATTGCAAAGTTTATGCGGTCATATATTCAGGTAAATGGGATGTAGAGTTTAAAATGATGTAGTGTTATGTTACTGCTATCGATAAGCTTTTACAGTAAATTTTCCAAACGTTTGAAACGAAAATTTTCGAAGAAAACTATTTTGACATTTTTGAAGAGTGCAAATTGGAAATTTTCAGTTGATCTCCTATGTTCTATGATACTATGGCCAACTCTCTCGATTTACTTTCTAAAAACTGCAATGAACATTCAATGTTACTTTCAAACCTAATATGAAAATGAATGAAATAATTTTGTGTTGTTTCAATTCCATTGAATATATTCACATCCGAAAATTCACAAAAAGGGTAATAATAATGCAATAGAATGCAACTATGCAGGCACTTGCATAAATTTCCATTGTAAATTACAATGTACGGTTAGTTATTTCATACAATGTAACGGCAGTCGTACTATCAAAATTCAAAATAAAGTGAAAAGAAAGAGACAAAACAAACGACAATTGCAATAGTTGGCATTGTTTAGAATAAAATCTAGTGCAAACGCAACCAAATTTTTAAGCATACAAAAAAAAAAAAAAATAGCGAACCGAACAAAAGTGGAACTTTGACAACGAGAACAAAAAAGTCTAATCCTTTTGAATCACATCCGGCCGGATGGTGTGAACAAAAGGAACATACCATCGGTATGTCCATGAGATGGACAAAATTAAATATTCTCTTTTTCCTTTCTGTTGCTATTGTTTTATTTGCAATGCAAATAAAAAGCCACCGGACGGTTTTATGCTTCGCCAACTCATTCAGTTGAGATGACATTGGACAATGGACATTTTGGCTCATGGTTTCCAACAAATGGAACCGATATTTTGGATTTTGATTTTTTTTCTTTTTATGTTTTGGACATATACTGATTTGTATTAGTGTGTTCTGTTTTCTGAAACGGACATATTCACATAACTAACTCGCACTAGGCATATATAGGCTGCATTTGACACGAGCATTAGCTAATTTCCTTGAAGCTAACAATTTTTTTTCTCCGATATCTCATTGTTCCTTTTTCTGTTCATTCAGCCCAAAAAATATCGTTCATCATAAGATGAAATCCAATTAATCGTTGATACTTTAGACTAATGCAGAACGTTTCATGTATGATGCCTCCATATTTCCCATACAGGCTACATAGCTACTACCTTCAGGTTTGTATAATGAAAATGTTTTTGCTTTTATGCTTGTTAATTAACCCAAATAGTACATGGATATCGTATGCTTGAATGAATAAACTATTATCCGGTAAGTGCATGTGTTACGAATTTGAATATTGAATATTGCGCTTTTTGGGCCTTGCGTTATGTGGCTTGAAAAAATAGGATGAAATAGAATTAACATACGATATAAATATAACAGAATGGAGAAGCAAAGGTGAGAGTTTTCAAAGAGACTTAAACTGAATATTAGACGACTGAATACATATATCGAATGTCATTAATTTTTACACTCGAAATTCGTATACATGTAATAATGCAAATAATTCCAGGTCCTTGATTTTTCCTCGTTAATTATGAGCTTAATTTGTTTTTCTTCCCTTTTACATTCACTCCATTGCCTCGAAACCCGTAAACGGCATTCCGTTATTTGTTCATCGAATAAATAGCTCGAAAAATATATCTTATTAAATATAATAAAGCATCTGAAAGCTCTATGTTTAGTGCTCAATGTTCCATGCTCAATAATTGAAAGAATTAATTACATTATACCGTTGTCACCGGGTATTGAGCAAAGAGTATTCGGCATTCGACACTGGGCATATTCGAATTCTGGATGCACAATGCCAATAATCGAAGCCATTTTTGGTATGTGAATGTTAGTTGATTTAATATTATTTTCATGTTAAAGATTTGCATATATTTGCGGTTCTATCACCACATAATTTGGCAGCTGATATGCAATTTCGGAATTATTGCCTTGCCATTTTATATGTGACATACATAGCATATAGCACACAATTTGTGGTGTACATAATGCATGAAATAGAAAGGATTGCATCCTTACCATCCCTGTATCCATCAACACTTGCATCAACAACTTTCTTGTTAAGCTTTGTGTTTGCGTAACCGGATCACATTGAATATTGTCTTTGTATTTTCATGTCAACATAGCCCTATGATCCGTTATATATACACAAAACCATACTACACATGTTCGTTTAAATGGTTTTATCGCTTAATATTTGAAAGTTTTCATTCCGGGCAATTTTTGAGGCAAAATGAACAATGAACCACCAACAAAGCATCTTTTCATTTGTAATTCCGTAAATTTTGTGTATGACGTTACGGTCATCAACAAAAGCACCATGAGTATAATTTTGATGTCAATACACATTTGTTCATTACCCATGTTTTATGTTTTATGCTATATGAATCCATGTGAAAATGTCGATTCTTCTATAAAATGATGCAATATAAATATAATACATAACTTCATACATGCTTTGTTCTATATTCCATACATTCGTTCTTATTCAGAATTCAGATGAAGTTTGCATTTTGAATGTGATCCAGTCACATGTGACATCCGCAGTTAAAAATTACGACAAACGGTACACGACCAAACAGCCAGAGTTAACAGTTAACAGTTGACACTGTTAAATGACATAAAAGCATCAGCAATGAAACGAGAGAGCAGCCAGCAATAACAAAAATTAAAACATTCATTTTGCATGCACATTGCACACTCATCACGTGACTGACAAGCGGCAAGCGGATTTTATCATTTGACCAACTGATAAATATGCTAAAGCTCAAAGCATACATGGTTTTCATGCGAGTAAAGCGATTTTGAAACTGGCGGTTTTCCCTTAATTCTATGATATTCGAATGCAAATGAATGATTTTGGGAATGCCCCAATTTCGAAAATTAATTTTTTTTCTATGAAAACAAAATATTAAATACAAGTTATTTACATTTCTGCATTTATTTTGGTAAATTTGTTTCGAATTCAGCAAGAACAATACTTTGGCGAATTGATATGGGATCGGCTATTGAGCATCAATGATAAAGATTATTTGGAATAAAAGTTTCGTATGTCAACAGAAAATTGGGTCAATGTAATCAATTAAACAATTTAGCATATTATTCAAATTTATATTCGAACGTTTCCAGAAGAATACCATGCATTCAAGGGAATAATCCCATTTTGGAATCAATTGAATTAATTGACATGTCATTCAAACAATTAAATTAATCATTGATCATCGATTGCAATTTGTTATTTTTATATAATTTTTGCTTGGATAACTGATTTTTTTCATTGAAAATTTTCATTTTCAGAATTTATATCCTCGAATTTAAATCGGTTATTTGATTGGACAAAAATGGTTTAACATTTTGTGTTTATAATTACATTCATTATTATTGCGAAACTAATTGAAGTGCTCTGGAACTTCTTTCGTCGATTTAGCAAATTGCAGATGAAACACTCCAAACTCACTCAATATCAGCATCGGCACGTTACGACAGTCAAATACGGAGCAAGAAAATTGAATGGCAACGAATTTGCTTGAAATCTAGTTAATGTATCCAATTAAAATGACGAAATAAAATGAAGACACACAACTTGTATGAGGCACAAGTACATGTTAAATTAAAAACTTTTCCTGTGCCATTCTCATTTTTCGTTAGCTGTTTGCAATAAGAGAAATTTTCCATTTGACAATTAGAGTCGTTGAACTGTTGGTAAATTCAGCATACCAGTATAATAATATAATAATGATAGAGTTGTGTTACGTTGAAAAAAAAATAATATATAATCGTTAACAGTGTACCGACCACTTGATACGATAAAATTTCAGTCATTGAACGAAACTTTTTGGATGCACAATTTTTCATTAAAATAATTCGTTTCGAGTTTTGTGTTACGGTACACAAGTGAGAACCAAAATATTATAGCTATGCAGCATGAATATTACATAGTCCGCGAAATATGCATTACATATAGCGCTGATTTACATTCAAACTATTCGATGATTTGGATCTTTCGTTCGGTCATTTCTTCCATTTTTTCAGTAAATGAATAGAAAGCAACATGTAGCTGGAATTTGGAATCCTTTCGATGAGTTAACGCCAACTAAAAACAGTTGAAAACATTCAAAAAGCAATTGTAATTTCAATTTAAATCATTTTTTTCTATCTCGCTTTTTGCAATGTAAAGTTTATTCAATTGTTCGAATGTTTTTATCCATTTGTGAATGCTTCATGAAATTCCTCTCGAAATCCATTGCAAAAGAGACACTGCAGGTTAGTGAGAACGAACACTTTTCTTCATCTTTTCAGCAGTTATGTTTTCGGCAATTCACCGTTTGTATATACTTTGTTGCATTTAATTCTGGACATTTTTTGGGTTGCTTTTTCTTTCATTTGATACAACAAAAATGTATTTTTGTTATATAATAAGAGTACAAGGTACAAGTGAGCCAATAACTATAGCTACCTCTATGAACTTTTGTCACGATTAAATATGAAAATTATTCGTTCATTCGTTTGAAAATTGGAATTAATAACTCTAAATTTTAGTTATCATTTCGAGACATTTACGATGCATTTCATGCATTCAGGAAAATTTCAGAATTAAAACGACACATTTTCGTATCACTGGATTTTCAAATGGCAGGCTTTCAACTGCCTCTTCGTAATTTAATCAAAGGGAAAAAACTAGCCGAAATGGAGGTGTCGCATTTCGCACAAATAATATACACATACGGTGCATTCGTTGCTCGTTCCTGGCGTACCAATTTA